>CAUYON010041299.1:0-36000 GCA_963573935.1 Arctocebus calabarensis | reverse complement strand
AATTTATAGCTTTCATATGAAGGCTAAAACCCAATTATAGCATAGGAATACAGGGAAAGGGGAAAGGGAGGGGGTGGAGGGGGGAGTATGGGTGGAGGGAGGGCAATTAGTGGAATCACACCTCCGGTGCATCTTAGCAGGGTACTGGTGAAACTTATTAAATGTAGAGTATCAATGTCTTTATATAGTGATCAAGAAAATGCCATGAAGGCTATCTGTAGCAGTGCGATCAAAACATTTCTGAATGTATATGAATCGTGCCCTATGATTGCACCAATGTACAGAATTATGATTCAATAAAATTATATACAAAAAAAAGATAATGTATGCAAGCTGTTTAGTCCAGTTACCAGCATAAATTAAGCACTTAATAAATAATAATGATTTAAATTCAGTCAACTAGGGTTCACTAACAAATTATATGTCTATGTATGCAAGACTTAACCTTTACAAATCTGTTTTCTAATACAAGAGTAAATTTAAACTTACCTAACTGAATTTTTTGAGCATTGAATGACAAACCATACTAATAGACAAGGGCCAGAACCACATATGAAAATAGGATTCTAATCCACAGTCTCTGCACCAACCAGTCTGGAAAGCCAAACTATCTCTTCTGCAGTAATCAGCTCAACAGGCAGGACTTTGTCCATAACCACCAGCTTCCCCAATTTTTGCTCCCAGTTCCAATTCTGAACCTTCCAAAGAAAGCCACATAAGTTCCCCAAACCAATCACATAGCTGTCCTGCTCCTAGTAGTAAGCTGTTCTTCAATTTCCTCCAATCAAAATATACCTAAAATCTTCCCCGTTTTTTTCACTATAAAACTTTTCCACTCCCCTGGTTGGCTTTGAGTCTCTGCCCAAACACACGATGGTCGTTGATTCCCTTCCTACAGCTATCTTTGAATGAATAGCTTCTGCTTGTTCCCACCTCGGTGGTCTTTGTCTATTTCCACAGTAATATAAATGAGGTTAAAAGGCCTCAACTTTTAAACGTCATGTGTCTTATTAATGTATTACTGTGCAGAAAGCATATCATGGCCATTAGGGCACAAACATCTGCTTGTATGCATACTACTTTCCACCAGGTATATAATCCAAATATGTATAAAACGATCACTCTAATTCTCTCCTTACCTAATTACCCATCACAACACAAATTCTTCAACTACTTTAAATATTCCATCTGCTTTACCTCTCTCCTTTTCCCTTCTTACTATATACATCATCTTCTTTTCCATTTTGCCTGAACTCCAGGGTCTAGTATATTAGTAGACAATATTCTCATTAACATTCAGTTCCATATGCCATAAACTCTGGGTAGAAGTTTTTATTTTTTTCTTTTTCATTTTTTTCCAGAAACCCTCTTTCCTTTAAACGAATAAGGACTCATTTCTTTTAAGAAGTGTTTTCACACTCATGGTCTGACAGATTGCTGTCAATAATGGTAGCCCTGATCCCAGCATGAATTCTCTAGAGACGAGGAGAAGAGAGGATATTTCTAGATTTTCTTTTTAGGTACAAGGTTGGGAATCTGTGAGTCCAGAGTGTTTGGAAATCGTGGTTCTAGCCTGGTAGAATAAGTGTGAAAATGAAGAGCATATGCAGATATCACTCACTGTGACAGGGAATACAAAAAGAAGAAAAACTCTTTGAGAATTACTTGAGGCTGCAGTTGTATTGAGTGTGAGGTGGGAACAGAAAGAGAAGGCTGGGCTGCAGAGGAGAGCTCTGGTAGCTACCAACAGGGACCCTGCCCGGAATTAGCCACATACGGTTTACACTAAAATCTCAAGAGTGCAATGAAAGAAATATTATATATTCAAGATAGAAATGCCCTAACCCCAGATATAAATGTCTAGAGCAGTGGTTCTCAACCTTCCTAATGCCACGACCCTTTAATACAGTTCCTCATGTTGTGGTGACCCCCAACCATAAAATTATTTTCATTGCTACTTCATAACTGTAATTTGCTACTGTTATGAATCGTAATGTAAATATTTGATATGCAAGAGACCCCCCAAGGGGTCGCGACCCACAGGTTGAGAACCGCTGGTCTAGATAATAATTCAACATAAACTAAGCAGCTGAAAATCCTATAGATTGTGAGATGTGTCTTGCAATTAGTCATCCATTTGTCTGTCATTTTTAAAATGTGGTTAAGTGGTGTGCTGAAACATAAAGCCACATAGCAGAACCAAACAACAACACGAGGGTACCAGGTATATCAAGAATGCTACGTTTGGGCCAAGACACCCAGAGAAATACACAATCGATCATCCAATGATAAGCAGAGTGAGAAGTTACCATATCAATCCACAAATATTGAGTACCAGATCAATGTTAAGAAAACAATTTTTTAAAATACTTTGAATTCAGAGTCAGGAAACCTTTAGTTTCCTGAGTCTAAAGCTTGCTGGGTCTCACTTAGGTTAAATTATATATCAGTTCTGAATATCTTTCTGTAGAAAACCGTTGCTGGAGGGGAATCATCTCATTTGGGGTGCTTTCGAGCAAATAAAAAAAAAAAATCCCCAGGCTTCCCTAGGAAGCTGTTCAGTACACTTATTTGAGCTGACTGCGCAAATAGTATTTGAAAAAGGAAATAACAAAAGAGGAAACCGGTTAACAGCTTAAAATAATAATACACGAGCCACCACAAGGCGGCCTTGTAAGCAAAAGGAAAGGTAGAAGTACTTACTTTAAAAGACCAGGACGCTCCGGGAGGCAGCCGCAGCCATGGTCAAGTGCAGCCGGCGGCCGGCGGGGGGCGTCCCTGCGTCCCGTCCCCAGGCCGCCGGGTTGTCTCAGACCCGCACAGCGAGGCTCGGGTCGCCTGCGGGGGGAGGATGGGCCCAGAGCCGAACACGCAGCGGCTCCGACTCGGCGCGGCGGGCGGGGGCGCGCAGGGGGCGGCCGGGCCGTGGGCGCTGCCCGGCTGCGACCCGGGCCGAGGGGAGAGCGCCCGACTCACCGTCTCTGCCTGTCTCCACGCGCCGCGCCCGATAACCCCGGGGGGCTGCGCGACGGCGGCGGCCGAGGCCCTCGGGGTCCGTTAGGTGGTCGCCAGGCAACCGCGGCGGTGCCGGGCAGCGGCCGGCCGGGGCCTCTCCGGCCTCCGGGCCTCGCCCACACACCCCTTCTCCTTTTACTTTGTCAACAACAGCCCCTACCAAACTCCAGAAGGGGATGAGTGGGGATGAGCCAACGCCCTGTCCTCCAATAGTGAGATTAGAATAAAACAGGATCACAGAGTTTATTACACTTCTCAAAGACAGCAAAACTTAGACTGTCCTCTCAAAAGGTTAGTGAGGACAAACGCCCTTCCCTCAGTTCACTCGTCCTGAGAGAGCCTTTCCGCATCTGCTTCCCTGCCCCTTGGGACAATACGACAAGACTGTATGTGACCAGGCCCATTTGGTTCGGTTGTTAGTTCTAAGGTGACTTTACTACTTGGAAACCTCAAAAAGCTGTTAAGGAAAAGAGATTTTCTTTGTGTGTGAGTTCTGGGATAGAGGAAAGTGATGAATTCGAGCCATTCGTCTATGGGTCCATTTCTAACAACAACAACAAAAATTTACAAAGCTTTGATCGTTTGCTTAAAATACTAACTGGCACAAAAGACATTACCTAAATTTTGTTTCCTCTTCAATGGATATATACTATGAACTGACATAGACTTCAAAGAAAGATACTTGTGTCTTACACTGTTCTCAGCAACTGCCTTCTTGAATGAAATCAAACACTGGACCATAAGTAGAAGATGGTTAAATCTTCAGGATAAAGAAAGATCAGGGGAAGGATCTGTATTTTCATCCAGACACTGATATTTAACCCGGGGACAGGTTAACTGCCAGCCAAGTTTAAGTAAAGAGCTTAGGAGGGAATTTAATTAGCCGTCCTTGCAAGAGCACACCTGGGATAACATCTTTCTAGCCAAAGGTAAAAAAAAAAAAAAAAAAAAAAGGAAGCAATAGTAAGCAAACTGGAAAAAGGTCTTAATCATAAGTTAATATATACAGAAGCAGAGCTCTTTTTGTAATTCAAAAATAGATTCCACTCTGTTTTCCCTTCTTCTGTTAATTATTTAAATTTGACTTGTTAGCAATACAACGTTAATTCTTTTTTTTTTTTTTTTTTCAGTTTTTGGCCAGGGCCAGATTTGAACCCACCACCTCCAGTGTATGGGGCTGGCACCCTACTCCTTGAGCCACAGACACCGGCCCATACAATGTTAAATTTTAAACCAAATGAATCAGTTACATACCAATAAATACATATTTATGAGAGTTCAAAATACCTACATGGGTATATTAAAAAATACCTATTACAACTTTGCCTACTAGAAACGTTATTGTTGATATGTTTCTCTTAATCAATTAGAACTCATTGATAACTGCTATACCCCTAATGTGACAGGCAGAATTCTAAGATGGACTTCCAGGACTCTACCCCTTAGTATGCACGACTTGGAACTTTGAGGAGGATGGATTTCGTTCCCATGATTAGTTTGTTAATATAACACAATTGACTTTAAAAAGGAAGATTACTCAGAATATGAGAAGGCCTCAATTGGGTGAATTCTTAAAAGCCTCTTCCTGGCCTCAGAAATTTGAAGCATTAGAGGGGTTTGATGCAAGGTATATCCTCTAGCATCAACTTTGAAAATTAAAGAAACTTTTTGGCAAAAATTTCAGGGAGGTTCCAGGGAGCTGAGAATGATCCCTGGTGACAGCCAGCAAGGGACCTTAGTCCTACAACTGCAAGAACTAAATTCTACCAATAATCTGAATGAGTTTGGAAGAGAACACTGAGTTCCACATGAGAATTTGTCCTGCCAACACCTTCGCTACAATCTTGTGAGAGCCTAAGCAAACAGCCCAGGTAACTGCACTTGGACTTCTGACCTCAAACTGTTGCTTAAAATGCCTCATTTATAGTAATTCATTAGGTGTCAAAAGAAAGCTAATATACATATTAGCTTACTTCAAGTAAAAATGGGTATTTTTAAATAAAGATAGGAGGGTGTCTCAGGAAATCTAGGGAAGGATTATAACTCAAATAGGACAGGAATTGGACACTGTAAAATTAAGTCAATACTACACCCACTGTCATCAACAGGAACACAGTAGTAGTGTTGGGGTTCAGGATATGCTACCTCGAAATATTTTAAGCTGAAGGAATTTGACAAAATGGTAGAAGCAGGAAGGTTACTCTGATCTTCCCCCATTTGTCCTCCCTGAAAAATGTCATAAAACCTAGACAGGATTGTCTGGCCTTTGCAGGATACAGGTCATAAACATCTCATGTGAGAGGTGCTCTCCCTATACCCCCCCAAAAGAAGCATCCTTATCTCTGAAGACACAGAAACACAGAGAAGAGTGGGCAGCACTCGTAGCTCAGTGGTTAGGATGCCGGCCACATACACGGAGGGTGGCAGGTTCGAACCTGGCCTGGGCCAGCTAAAAAACAACAATGGCAACTGTAACAACAAAAAAATAGCCCGGTGTTGTGGCTGGCACCTGTAGTCCCATCTACTTGGGAGGTTGAGGCAAGAGAATTGCTTAAGCCCAAGAGGTTGCTGTGAGCTTTAACACCAAAGCACTCTACCCAGGGCAACAGCTTGAGACTCTATCTCAAAAAAAAAAAAAAAAGAAAAGAAAAGAAAGAAAGGAAAGAAGGAAAAAAGGAAAGAAAAGGAAGGAAGGAAGGGAGAAGAAAAAAAAGAAAAGAAGATCTGAGTAAACAGGACTTGCTAAGTTTGCCCCCAGCTTATTATCATTAGATTACACCCTTTCTGCATATCATATTTTTTCATGACTATCCAATCTTCATCAAGCCTACTAAAAAAACCCACTCAGGTCTAATTGTTTCTTTGAATTTTCTAGGGTTATTTAAAATTTTAAAGAAATATGTATGCTTTTCTCTTGTTGATCTATCTTTCATTTTAGAGGATTCATCTATAAACCTAAAATGGGTAAAGGAAACTATTTTTCCTCCCCCAAAGTAGACAAGGTGACTTATCAAATAGATAAAAAAAAATTTCTACAGAAGTAAAACAAAAAAGCAGGTTTTTCTGTAGACTTAATAAAAGACAAAGAGTAGAATATTATAGTGCATAGGTAAAATAATAAACAAAAATATATTCTCTGAAAAACTGTAGTTCTAGAACGATAGAAAAAAATACCCATATTTTCAAAGAACAAAGGCAAACCTACCCATCAGCAGAGCCACAATGAACAATGTTCTTTAGGAAGAAAAAAAATAGTAAGTAAAGACACTGGTACAATTTATAGTTAAATCACTTTTTCCTCGCGCAATTTTAAGGGAGTACAAATATTTTTGTTGCACAGCTTGAGTCAGAGCTATAAATGTGCCCATCACCCAAATTGCATTCATAGTACAGAATAGGTAGGTTTTTGCCCTTCCCTTCCTCAGCCTTCCCACCTCTTTGATTTCCAATTACTTTTACTTTCCTCTATGCCAGTGGTTCTCCACCTATGGGTCTCGACCCACAGGGACTGTATTAAAGGGCTGCAGCATTAGGAAGGTTGAGAACCACTGCTCTATGCACTGTGTGCTCATCTGTTACTTTTAATTTATAGGAGAATACATGTTGTGAACTAAAATAAAATCTTAAGGCTCCCCCCTTGGCAACTGACTGATTGGACCCCTCCTTGGCCAAGAGGATTCCTAAAACTGAGTTGCTAGTCGAGAAAGTACAACAATGGCCTTATCTTGCCCCTCCCCTTCTTAGAGATGTCCCACTGTGACTCACTAACAGGCCTATGGCTCTGCTGCTCTGCGGAGACCTATCTGTGGGTCCTCAATATACATAACAAACCACTTGAGTCTGTCAGGTAATTCGTCTGTAATTGACTGAACCCTACCTTAAGCCTTCCTTTTCATTCACTGGTGGTTCTTTAGATAGAGCCTAATGCTTTCAGCCAACAGTCAGCTAAAGAATCTTTAAACCCACCTATAATAAATTACTACTTTCACATGTCACACCTTTGGCAGCCAAACCAATGTCTGTTTTCCAAGTATTGATATATGACCTCACCTGTAATTCCTGTCTCCCTAAAATGTCTGGAATCGAACTGTAACCCCACTACCTCAAGACCACATGCCCAAGGCTTCTAAGACTGTGGCTCTGGGCCCTGGTCCTCAAATTTGGCTCATCATAAACCTCTTCAGATTATTGTGCCAAGTACGGCTTCTTTTCTGTGGACAAGATGGTGCTTGTTTATCCATCCTTGAGATACTTCACTTAGGATGATTGACTTCAATTTCATCCAAATTGGTGCAAAAAAACATTAATACATCTTTGTTATGACTGATTAGTACTCCATGGTATACATATAATCCATTTTGTTAATCTATCAATGAATTGGTGAGCATTTGGGTAGATTCCACATCTTTGAGATTA
Organism: Arctocebus calabarensis; assembly: GCA_963573935.1. Taxonomy (NCBI): domain Eukaryota; kingdom Metazoa; phylum Chordata; class Mammalia; order Primates; family Lorisidae; genus Arctocebus; species Arctocebus calabarensis. The sequence goes on along the minus strand of CAUYON010041299.1, from coordinate 28,569 downwards.
TGAATTGTGCTGCAATGAATATCTGAGTGCAGGTGTCTTTTTGATAAAATTACTTCTTCTCCTTTGGGTTAAATATCCAGTACTGGGATTTTTTAATCAAATAGTAGATCTACTTTTTTATTCTTTAAGAAATTCCCATCCTATTTTCCATAGAGGTTGTACCAATTTGCATTCTCACTAACAGCATGTAAGTGATCCTTTCTCTCTGCATCTATTCCAACATCTATTGTTTGGTGGCTTTTTAATAAAATCCATTCTAACAGGACTAAAGTGATATGTAAGTAAGGTTTTAATTTGAATTTCCTTGATGATTGGTGCTGTTGAGCATTTTTCTTGTGCTTATTGGCCATTTGTCTATCCTGTTTTGAAAAATGTTTGTTCATGTCTTTTGCCCATAATTTAAATATGGATATTTAAATTTTTCTTGGCTTATTTGAGTTCTTTGTGATTCTGAGTATTAAAAGCCCTCTATCAGAATTAGTCTTTGAATCTATAGATTTATATCTGCTCTTTTGATTATTTCATTAGCTGTCTAGAAGCTTTTTAATTTCATATAAATCTCATTCATTAATTTTTGTGGTTGGTGGCTGTAATTGCCATTAGTCATAACTTCTTTGCCTAGACCCATACATAGAAAAGTTTGTCTTACATTTTTGTTTTAAATGTCTTATGTTTTCATGTCTTACACTTAAGTCTTTTATTCATTTTGAATTGATTTGGGGAAGAGGTAAGTGATTGGGGTCCCATTTCATTCTTATGTGCATAGCTATCTAATTGTTTCAAGCATAATTTATTGAATAGAGCATCTTTTCCCCAGTGTCTTTGTTGTCTGCGTTGTGAAACATCAGTTGGCTGTTATTAGAGGATTTCACATCTGGGTTCTCTATTCTATTTCATTGGTCCGTGTCTCTATTTTTATACCCAATACCATGCTGCTTTTGTTACTATATCCTTGTATTATAGTTTGAATTCTGGTACTGTGAAGTCTCCAGCTTTGTTCTTTTTGCTAAGAATTGCTTTGGCTGTTCAGGCTCTTATCTGGTTTCATATGAGGCATAGAACTATTTTTCTAGACTTATGAAATATGCCATTGGTATTTTCATGGGGATTGCGTTGAATCAGTAATTCATTTTGGATAGTATAAACATTTTAAAAATGTTGATTCTAACAATCCATAAGTGTAATATGTTTTCCTCCTTATTTTGTCATTTACAATTCCTTTTTTCCATATTTCATAGTTCTCCTTGCAGAGATTTTTAACCTCCTTGGTTAAGTATATTCTGAGATATTTTATTTTTCTTATAGCTAATGTGAATGGTATTGAGTCTTGGATTTGACTGTCACATTGAGTGCTATTAGTGTATAGAAATGTTACTGATTTCTGTACATTATTTTATAACATGAAATTTAGCTGACTTTATATACAAATTCCAGGAGTCTCTTTGTGGTTCTTTGAGATTTTCTAGATAAAGGCTAATATCACCAGCAAAAAGCAAGAGTTTGACCTCCTCTTTCCTAATTTAGATACCATTTATTTCTTCCTTTTGCCTGATTGCTCTGCCTAGAACTTCCAATACTATGTGGAGTAGATGTGGACAATGTGCATACTTGTTTTGCTGTTGTTCTTGGTGCAAATGCTTTCAACTTTTCCCCATTCAGCAAAACGTTGGCTATGTGTTTGTCATACATAGCTTTTATAATTTTCAGATTTATTCCATCTATGCCTAGTTTTATAAGACTTTTTATTATGAAAGGGTGTTGGATTTTGACAAATGCTTTTCCTGCATCTACTGAAATGATGATATGGTCTTTGTTTTATGGTTTCCTGTTTATGTGGTGACTCACGCTTATGCATAAAGTTATATTGAACCATTATCGTATCTGTGACATAGCCCACTTAGTCATGGTGGATTTTTTTTTTTTTATGTGCTGTTGAATTCAGTATGCTAGTATTTTATTGAAGATTTTTGCTTCTATATTTATAGGGAATTGTAGCAGCTCATATAGCCTATGGCTAGGAGGAGTGAGAGTTTTAAGAAATACTTGTATAGCTCAATAATGGAACGCCTTGGTGAAAAGAGCAGGAAGAGGGATTTGACTTTCCTAACAAGCATGAGAGCTTGCGAGATGAGAGCATTGATGAATTAGTAGTCTCTACACCTGTGGTGTTGAGAGGCACAAGATCAGCCTTGTATTAGGCTGGAGGAGAAGGTAGTCGGGAGTGTGCACATTGTATCATGGACTCGCTTACTCTGACTCTGTCTCTTCATCTGCCTGCAGAACACCAGCTGGGCGTCTCTCTGCTGAAGATTACTAAGCTCTACTAAAGACTAAGATCTATCTATTCTAAGGCTGCTTTACTCTCTCAAAGACTCTCTCTCTCTCCTGTGAAAGTAGATAGCCTTCAGGTACCTAAGGGCAATTATTCCTGAGCAAGGTAGCTTAACAGTCTGTGTCAGGAACCTAGTTAAGCTGTTCCGAGACCTGGCTAGTCCTGGACCCTGACAAGGAATAATTGTCTATAGTTTTCTTCTCTTGTTGTGTCCTTTCCTAGTTTGGGGATCGAGATGATACTGACTGGGTAGAATGAGTTGCAGAGGATTCTTTTCTTTTCAAAGTTAAACAATAATTTCTGCAGCATGGGCACTGGTTGTTTTTTTGTAGGTCTGGTAGAATTCAGCTGTGAATTTATCTGGTTTAGGGTTTTTTGTTATTGTTGTTGTTGCTGAAAGAGTTTTTTAATGCTTCAAACTTAGTGTTCATTACTGGTCTGTTTAGGAGTTCTATTTCTTCCTACTTGAGTCGTGAAAGGTTGCATGTTTCCAGGAATTTGTACATTTTCTAAGTTATATATGTATAGAGATTTTCATAGTACTCATAGATGATGTCTTGTATTTCTCAGGTATCAGCTGTAATATCTCCTCTTCCATTTCCGATTGAGCTTATTTGGGTCCTTTCTCTTCAATTCTTAGTTAATCTCATAAGGGGTCCATCAGTGATGGACTTTTTGTCAATCTTATTTAATTATTATTTATCTTTTCAATGAACCAACTTTTTGTTTTGCTGACCTTTGGTATTATTTTATTTTGCATTGTTTTCCACTCTGTTTAGTTTTCCTTGGACCTTTGTTATTTGTTTTCTTCTGCTGGCATTGGGTTTGGTTTCCTCTTCTTTTTCTAGTTCCTTGATATGTGAAGTTGCACTCTTTATGAATATTGAGGATGGGACACCACTCCCTTCTGGCTTATAAGGTTTCTGCTGAGAGGTGTGCAGTTAGCCTGATGGATTTTATTTGTTTGCTATTTTTTGCTTTCATCTTGCTGCTTAGAGAATTTTGTCCTTCATTGTGGCTTTGGTCAGGTTGATTACTATGTGTCTTGAAGATTTCCTGTTTGCTAGTAATTTTCTCTGTGTTCTATGACCATTTGGTATCTGGATTTTTGTGGCTCTAGCAATACCAAGGATGTTTTCCTTAATAACTCCATCAAATAGGTTTTTCATGCTTTTAGCTCCTTCTTCTCCCTTGGGGATACATGTAGTTAACTTCATATAGTTTTATAGGTGATCACACTTCCTTTTTTCTCATCTCTGTCTCTTTAAATGACTGGCTTAACTCAAAAGCTTTGTCTTCAAACTCTAAGATTCTTTCCTCTCTTTGGAGTAGTCAGTTGCAGAAGCTTTCTGCTGTATTTTGAAATACCCTAAATTACTCTTTTAAATTTCTGTTATATCCTTTCTTATGTTGTCCAGTTCTTTTGTGATCTTTTCATTAATTTTCCTGAAATATTTTTGGCTTCTTTTTGTTAGTTTCCACTTTCTCTTCAATTACATTCATCTTATTTACCATCTATATTCTGAATTCCATTTTTGTCATTTATGTAATTTCCTTGCGGTTGGAGTTCACTATTGTAGGTCGGTTGTGATCCCTTGAGGGTACTGAAGTATCTTTTTTTTTTTTTTCATGTTGCCAGGGTTTTGTTTTGGTTTTGGTTTTCTGGTTTCTTCTCATCTGAAATAACTCAGGGATAATATGTTTGCAGGGCCCTTATTTTTTTCTGGGAATTTTTCTGCTTAATTAGAAGAAGGGGAGGTGGGAAAAAAAACACACCCTAGATGGTGTGTTTTTTCCACTCTGGAATGTTGACATAGCATGGGAGGGTTGTATGCACTGGAAGCCTGGAATGTAGCTGTTCGGGTTTTCTCTGTTCTCCTGTGATTGCCACTGTTCAAGACTGTGCTACATGATCTTTCTGCCAGGTATTGGGTTGTTCTCCAGATAGTTATAGGAGGAGAGTTAGGGGTTGAGTAAGAGACTTTCCATGGAGGCTGGCCTTATGGATGACAGTGGAAGCTGTATAAATCAATTTATGGAATGGTCAGAAGTTCCCAGACTGTGGGTGTTTGCTTAAACCAGGGCTCAGTGTACTTATGGCTCAAGGCTGAGAGGTCCCTGGCAGGGTGTTAGACCACAAAGTATTTCTCCTGGCCCTACAGCATTGATGAAAGCTCAGGGGTGAGACCTTGGGATCTAGATACAGTGCTGGAATCTCAAGGGCAGAATCCTGGGAGAGCAGGGGCTCTGATCCACAGGGGTAGAGGCTCTGTGTCTGTTGTAAGAGCCTCTAAGCTGAGACGGGGGAGGAGCCGGAAGCATGGCTTCTCTGTAGAGCCACAGAGTCAGAAGCAGGGCCATACATGCAGCCAGCTGATTTGTCCCAAAAGGTGGAATTAAGGGCCAAGCAGATGACGTGCTCTTCTGCACAGATGCCAACTCACATGGGTCGAGGTCAGTTCCAGCAGCCCAGGGACCATCACTTGCTCCTTGTCTCCCCAGAACCTGCTGAAGCAATTGCCTAAAGCCTCCCATGTTGGAGCCTACAGTGCCCCACAGTAACTCCCATGGCCAGATCTCATTGACCTGGGGCACTCTCTCTCTAAACCTCTAAATGGTTTTGAATTTGGAGACCATCTAAACCCTATTCATGTGCTGTTGGGCAGATGCACTGGTTACTAGTCACAAAGCATGACTCAGAGCAGCATTTGCCCAGTCTGCTTCCTCCCCAGCCCAGTGGGGTCATTGTGAAACCCACCCCTGCAAACTTGATGTCAATCTGGTGCTGTGCACCTGTAAGCCCAGGGTGGCTCCATCTGCAGAAACCCAGGATAAGTTGTCACCCAATCTCCACTATGCCTGGTGCAGCGACTCCACAGAGGCCAAGCAAGTCCCCAGGGAGGGCCTGCAGTGGTGGAAAGAGCCCTTTCACAACGTGGCCACAGTGCCTGTGGGTGAATGCCGCACCCCAGTGTTGTATCTTCTTCCACTTCCCTGCGTATAGATGCCTCTCAATATGTCACCTCCTCACCATTGCTTTTAACACTGAGTGTCCCACATTGCTTCTGTGTGTTTCCTCAAAGTTACTTCCTAGAAGAGCTATCTGCAGTTCACATTCCTTTCCTCGAGAACAGCATGCTTGCAGGCTGCTTCTAGACCATCATCTTTTCCAGATTTGTAGCTAAGTCAAAACAGCCTTTGGCTATATGAAACATGTTCAACCATCCACTTAGCTTCCAGTTTCTCTTGGTTTTCTCTTCCTTCTCACATCCTAGTCAATTATTCCTTAAATCTTGCATATTCTCATGTTTTAATATATCTCCTGACAGTGCCTAGACTATTTCAGGAATTATATTTAACAAGAGTATCCCACACTCCTTTTGAAACTTACATCAGAAGTATTTTGAGCCACTTTTAGGTTAGCTAAATGCATACTACCCCTGCCATGAACAATTAACTGAATCCTCCTATTAATAGATGCTAATGTTTTATTAAGATAAACCAGAGGGTCCTCAGTAGACAATTGGACCTGGCATCTAATTTTCTCTAAAAGAGTGACACAATAATAATTTTTCTAAATTAAAAATTATTACCTTTGGCAGAATTTCTCCAAAGTTTAATTTGCTTACATAATATTACTTCTTCTGACAACTTAATTCATTTTTATTTTGTAAGTAACTTGTATTGATATACCATGAAAGAGTATGAAATTTCAAATAAGCATTATTGATATTTCTCTACAATGACATATGATTTAAAGTATTTTAAAATAAGACCATTTTGCCTTTTCATAAATGATTTAGAATTTGGAGACCATCTAAACCCTATTTATGTGCTAAAGATTGCCACTATAGCTTCCTAATGTACTTGCTAAATGATCCTAAATACTAAACCTTCCTACAGATATCCCTATTGTCACTCTTTGTGAGCAAGTTGTAGACATTTATTCAGGCAAATGCTCCTCAAGTTTCATCGTAAGATTTAATTCATCCCATCTGCTGGTCATAAAGTACGTGGATCTGCTCTCAGTCTGTGTGCCTACGTATATTCCAACACTTCATCAGAGAACACAAACTCAAACTCTCTCCAGGCAGTTTTAATAAAAGCTTGCCTGAAAGGATACAATTTACAGGATATAAGTTGTTTTAAAGATGTAAAGTGCTATGCTTTTTTGACATGCTTTTAGTTCTTTTACTGAAACACATGAAACCAACACCAGATTAGACATTCAAAGACTATTACCTTACCCTATTACAGAGTCAGTTTACTGTGTTCCTTTACTCCTTCAAATAAGTCAAAGGACACAATATAAAAAAGATATATGAAATGTACCACTTCATCAAAAAAGTTGTGAATGATATTGTCCTTCATATCACTCAATGCTCCCACATTATATGCAAGAGAATGGGGGGGGTGCATATTCACATGTGAAGGGGCTGAGGCAGAGAGAGAGAGAGATGGAGGAAGGGTTAGGGAGATCGAATGCTAGGAGAAATCTGATAGCAGTTGCTTAACCCAAGAAATCAGTATAAATTATGAGATTCATTTAGATATGTGAGTATCTCCTTGTATCTTGTATTACAGACATTAAGTTAAATTTTAGCAGTTATATTAGCTCTTTGATCCTAATTTTCTACTGCTATGTACATTACGCTAGCATTTAGTTATATATTTTTGTTGTCTAAACATCAAATTTGCTGTGAGAAGTGAGTTATAGAAGAGTGAAAATAAATCAAAAATGAACATAAAGGGAATGTTCAGCAAAGACGCAGTTTGTGAAATTTATATCATTTAATAAGCCATCAGTACTAATTTCTGCACTATTTGATTGAAATTAAATTGTTGTTCTGTAAGATAACCATGATCTTATCTTGACCCATAACACTATCTTAGCACATATAGATAGTGCCTAAAAGATAGCCATCGTTTAAAACTACATCTAGAAGTGATAATGATTTTGAAAAAGAACAGATTCACAACCTATAAAAAGCATAGTTTCTGCATCTGCAGTCTCCCATGGAATCAGAACATAATATTATAGTGAATAATTGCTCTGGTGTATTTGGCTTATTACTTATGCCAGAATTTCTGTGTTAATGACCTATGTCTGTATAACGGTTCCTTTAGTAGAAAGCATCGTTCCATATTTGACAGTTTTTATTTCCTTTGACTTCTGTTTGACAGTCTTTATTTCCTTTGACTTCTTTTTTTTCCTTTTCTCTCTCAAGGAGTAAGAACCTAGTATTCTGGTATGAAACTCTCTTTTATCTGTCAAAAAAGTCAATTACAAATAGACATGAACAGATATATGTATACATACATACATATAACCTACATACCTCCATATGTGTGTGTGTGTGTGTGTGTGTCTCAGAAGCAGGTCTCCTGAATTACGTTCAATTGAAAAAAGTAGTCAAAAAATGGAAAAACATTTATCTTTGCTCATGGCTATTGCTATAATCAATGAGAATGATCATTTGCTAATTTCTAAATTTATTCATTGGTGTTTCACTTTTCTGAACAATTCTGGATAATAATTACACAATAGCTTTGCTTCCATTTATTTATTGAACACTGTCACAGGCCATATTGCACACTTCTTCCATCCTCAGAGCAATCTCTAGTGAAAATAGATATTGTCGATCATTTGAAACAGATTAAATGATTTGTCAGAAATAGCCACACAGTTAGTAATGAGTAGAGTAATATTGAAACCCAACAGTGACTCTGATCAGTGCATTTAATAGCCTGTTTTATAGAAATGTACAAAATAGCTAGATTATTATTATTATTTACTACATCTGTTTCCCATGAAAGGTGAGCTGCACAAAATGATTATGATAATTGTAAGGGAAGTGAGGTGTATGGTGAGAGTGACCAAGAACAATGTTCTTATTACTTGGGATTCTGTCAATAAATAGATGGAAGGCTCAAGTGAGGCCTCTGAGTCAGATCTAATGAAGCCAATATTTCCAATGTATAAACAAGGTTAAGGAAAACCATCCAGGGTAGTATAGTCCTTAAGGCTGCTAATGAAGGAATCTATCCCAACCCTTAGGCCTGAAAAACCAGGGGGAGTCTAATATATGCAGACCTTGGAAATCAACATCTTCTTCTTATATTCATTATAGAAGTGAGGGCACAGGGAACCCACTGACCCTCAATTTGAAGAAAGATAGGAAAATAGACATTTCAAGAAAAATTATAAGACATACCAAAAAGCAAAAAAAGAAAAAGGAAAAAGAAAATCAGTCAACAGAGACAGAGGAAAGATCAGAACCAGACCCAATTGTGGCATAGATGTTGGATTTATTTAATTTAAAACAACTGTGATCAATATGCCCAGGGCTATAATGGAAAATGTATATAGCATGTAAAAACAGATGGGCAGTGTATGCAGAGAAATATAAATTCTAAAAATGAATAAAAATGAAATTTAAGAGATGAAAAATACTATCACAGAAATTAAGAATGTCTTTGCTAGGCTCATTAATAGACAAAATAAGGCTGAAGAAAGAATCTCCAAATTTGAAGATAGGTCGGTAGAAATTCTCAAAATTGAAAAGCAAAGAAAAAAGATATGGGAAAAAATACAACAAGAACTACAGATCAACAAAATATGCATAATGGAAATACCAGAAGGAGAAGAAGGAGAGAAAGGAACCAGGATTTGAAACAATACTGAGAGAGAATTTCCACGAATCAGTGTCAGAAAACAAACCATAGAGGTGAGAAATTAAGGGAACACTGAGCAGAATAACTTCCCTTCTCCCCCCCCCATGCCAACAGCCATATGCAGTTACATCATATTCAAAATGCAGAAAATAAAAAATGAAAGACTTTGAAAAAATCCAAGGAAGGAAGGATAAGAAGAAAGGATAATGAAGAAAGGATAAGAGTTACATCTGACTTCTCACAAAACATGAAAGCAAGTACATAGTGGACTGAGATAAAGTGTTAAGAGAAAATAAAGAATAAAAAACACCAGTCTAGAATTCTATACTCTGAAAAATTATCCTTCAAAAGTAAAGGAGAAATAATGACTTTCTGGGACAAACAAATATTAAGGAAATTTGTTGCCAGTAAAACCTTCTTTGAAAGAATTAAAGAAAAATGTCTTGAGAGAAAAGGAAAATGATGTAAGTCAGAAAGAGGCCTATAGTTTAAAAAACAGAGCACCAGAAGATGAATTGGAAAATGTAAAATAAACTTTTTATATTATTCTTCAGTGGGATAATAGATAATTGTTCAAAAATTCAGTGGGAAAATAGATAACTGTTAAAGCTTTCTGATAAATGAAGGGAATAATAATATCAGACATGACTAGGGGGAGGAATTGAGAATGATCTGGTATAAATTACCTGAACTACCCGTGAAGCAGGATAGTGTTCTTTGAAAATAGAATTAGATTAATTGTAAAAGTATATTGCAAATTCTAGAATAACCACTATAAAAATTAAGAAATATATTTTCTATCCTAAGAAAATAAAAAGGAATCATATAAAATCCTTGATTAAAATCAGAAAAAGAGAAACACAGGATTTGTTCTTAAAAAGAAAAGTAACTAGGAACAAGTTCAATAAATACTACAGTGTTATAAATATGCTAGATATTCACCTAATTGTATCAATAATCGTATCAAGTACAAATGGTCTAAGTAACTAATTAAAGAGAGAATCTGAAAATTAGAGCAATGAGAAGGTAAAACTCAACTATACATCATCTATAAGATATATACTCTCAAATAAGGATATCCTTATTAAATAAAAGTAAAAGGATGAAGGAAGATATCTCACACTAACACAAGTTGAAAGAAAGCTGGAGCGCCTACATTAATGTTAGGCAATGCATACTACATAACAACAAATACTATCAGGGAGCAGAGGGGCATTACATAATGAGAAAGGAGTACATTTTTCAAAAACACATAACAATTATTAATGTGTTTTCACCTTAATGTGCACAAGCTTCAGAATAGATGAGGCAAAAGTAACAATAAAGAGAAATAAAAAAACATCATTATATAGTAATATGTTGCTTAAAGACAGGGATATAGTCTAACAAATGCTTCAGATAATTTTATCATTCTACTAATATCATAGGGTGCACTTATGCAACCTATATGGCATAGGCTACTGAACACTCAGGCTATATGGGATAGCCTAGTGTTCTAGGCTACAAAGTTGTACAGCAAGTTAGTACTGAAACTTGGGCAATTGTATCAAAACCTTAAGTATTTGTGTATCTAAACATACCTAAACAGTAAAGGTGCAGTAAAAATACAGTATAAAACTAAAAGTGACATTTGTGATATAATAAAGAAAAAAAAAAGATTAAAAGTACACACCTATCTAGGGTACTTAACCATAAATGAAGTTGCTCTGAATGAGTCAGTGAGAAGTGAGTCATTGTAAAGGCGCAGGATATTACCGTCCACTGTCATAAACTTTATAAACACCTTACACTTAGGCAACGCTAAATTTATTTTTAACATTTTATTTTTTCTTCAATAATAAATTAACCTTGGTTTAATATAACTTTTTACTTTATAAACATTTTAATATTTTAACTTTTTGGAAATAACACAGCTTAAAATACACATTACATAGCTTTTATATTCTCTTGCTTCATGTCCTTATTCTATAAATTTTTGCCTATTTCACTTTTTTAACTTTTAAACAAAGACATGAACACACATAAAGCCAAGACCTACACGGGGTCAGGATCATCAATTTTGTCACACTAGAAATTCTTCAGGGGCAAAAAATAAAATCATTCACACACATTGAGCTATCATCTTCTATGATAACAATGCATTCTTCCAAAATACTTTCTGAAGAACTTGTTTGGGGCTGTTTTACCGTTAATTTTGCTTCTTATTTATTTACTTATCTTTATTTTTTGGAATCCATGGAGGATACAAAGACTTAGGTTACACTGACTACATTTGTTAGGTAAAGCCCCTCTTATATTTGTGTCCTGCCCCCAATACGTGTACCATATACCGTGACCTCCCATCCCCCTCTCTCTCCCACTTTCCATGCTCCCCTATTTCCCTAGACCTCCTTGTATTAGCTCATCTATGGCCTTGATATTAGAATTGATGACATTGGGTTCTTGCTTCTCCATTCTTGAGATGCTTTACTAAGAAGACTGTGTTCCACCTCGATCCAGTTTAATACAAAAGATGTAATTTTGTTTCTATAAGCAGAAGAAGTGTATCTTAAAATAGCAATAAAAGGTATAGTATAGTAAAAATATAAATCAGTATCATAATCCTTTATCACCACCATCAAGTATTATGCATTATATGTAATTGTACATCCTATAATTTGATATGACAGTGTGTTTGTTTACAACAGCATCACTGTAATCACATGAGTAATGAAATATGACCTTATGATGGTTACAATATCAGTAGGTGATAGGATTTTTTTCAGCTCCAATATTAGCTCCAGTAAACTTATAAAAGCACCATCATCTATGTGGTCCATGATTGCCTGAAACTTCACTAGGTACCACATGACTTTAGTTGGAGTCTTCAATACGCTTGTATGAGTTACTGAGAGATCCAGAAAGCAGAACATCAGTAAGGATACAGCTAAACTGAGCAACACCATCAATCAACTAAATGCAATTGACATTTATAGAATATTTTATCCAATAACAACGGAATATTCATTATTCTCAAAGTAACACAGACCATTCACCAAAATAGACTGTATTCTGAACAATATAACATAGCTTAACCAATCTACAAGGATAAAATCATACAAAGTCGATCACAACAGAATTAAGCTAGAAATTTATAACAGAAAAATGGCTAGAACATCCAACATTATTTGGAGATTAAACAAGACACTTCTAAATAACACAAGGATCAAAAAATAAGTGGCAAAACTCATTTTAAAAGTATTTTGAAAGAAATGAAAGTACAACTTGCCAAAACATGTAGAATGTAGTGAAAACGGTTCATAGGAAGAAATTTACAGCATGAATGCACAGAATAGAAAAAGAAGAAATATAGAAGATCAATAAACTAAGCTTCCACCTTAGGAAACTTCAGAAATAAGATAAGTGTAAAAGCCTACAATAAGCAGAAGAAAAATTAATAATAAAACTTGGAGGAGAAATCGATGACATTGAAAATAAAATAATGGACAAAAATCAGTGAAATCAAAATGTTTCTTTAAAAGATCAATAAATTTGATAAATTTCTAACCAGAATAATCAAACAAAAAGCAGAGGCAAATTATTAAGATCAGAAATTAAACAGGGATTATCACTGCCAATCCATGGACTTTAAAGGAATAATAAAGGCATTTTATATACAACTCTGTACACATAAACCTGATAGCACAGATAAAATGGACAAATTCCTTATAAAATGCAAACTACCAAAACTGACATGAAGAAATAGATAACCTAAAAAAGCTGATACAAGCATTTAATAAATACAAGCATTTATTAAAGAAATTGAATTAGTAATTAATAATCCTGCAAGTTACGAAGCACCATATCAAGATGGTTTCACTGGTGAATACTTTCAAACATAAAGAAAAATGATTCCAACTACTACAGTCTCTTCCAGAAAATAGTAATAGAGGTAATTCACTTTAAGAGAGTAGCATTACCCTAATAGCCAAATCAGACAAAGACATTACAAGAAAAGCAAATTACAGGTCCAAATCTCTCATGAACATCAATGTAACTCTTCCTCAACATCCTGGCAGATTGGATCTAATAATTTTATTAAAAGAATTATGTACTAATACCCAGTAGGAGTTATTCCAACTGTGTAAGACTAGTTCAATAATTATAAATCAATTACTATAATCCATCACATCAACAAGCTCAAGAAGAAAAATGGCATGACCCTATCATTAGATGCAGAAAAATACATTTGACAAAATCTAATACTCATTAATGATAATTCCTGGCAAATTAGGAATAGAGGGGAACTTCCTCATCTTGATAACAAACCCCTACAAAAACCTGCAGGTAACATTGTACTTAATCATAAGATACTGAGATCCCCCTGAGATCAGGAGCAAGACGAGGATGCTCCTCCCTTCACTCCTGTTCAACATCATCCTGTAGGTCCTTCTAAAGCAATGAAAGAAGAAATGGACAAGAGATGTATACACAGACTAGAATTGAATAAAGCAATAGTCTTTGTCTATACATAATATTATCATCTGTTTAAAAATCTCCCCAAAATGAACAAGAAAATTTCTGTAACTAAAAAATGATTATAGCAAGGTTGCAGGATACAAGATGAATATACCCAAATAGTTGTTTTCCTTCCGATGAACAATTGGAATTGGAAATTCCACATAATACCATTTACATAAGCCCCCAAATAAAAAGGTACTTAGGTATAAATCTAGCAAAGTGTATGTGAGACCTACATGAAGAAAACTATAAAACTTTGATGAAAGAAATCCAGGAAGATCTCAATAATGATGGAGAGTCATCATGTGTGTGGATAGGAATATTCAGCATTGTAAGTACAAAGTTTCTTCCCAACTTAATCTTTGTTGTGTATATCAATAAACTGATTCCAATGTTTAAATGGAAAAGCAAAAGACTCAAAATAGCCAACAAAGTCCAAAGAAGAAACAAATCATAGGACTGAACTACCTAACTTCAAGACTTAACCATACAACTATAATAACTACCCCACATATATTGTGGGGTTGGTAGAAAAATAGACAAAAGGATCAATAGAATAGAATGGAGAGCCAAAATTAGATTGAAACACATACAAGGTCTGACCATTAAGTTCATGAACAAACCACTGTACCCAAATGTTGGCAGCACTGCATAAGTAAGTCGGTCAGGTTTCATAACCTTGGGATATCGGTGTCTCACAGTTGTTCATGTTGATGTGTGGCAGTGTCTTGCTAAGTGGTGTTCCTTATTGTTTTTTGATGCCATCACAAGAAAGTCAAAGTTTGAATTAGAACAACAAACAAATATTAAATTTCTTTTTAAACTTGGCAAGTGGAAGTAAAATCAGGGACATCTTAGTCCAAGTTTATGGGGTTAATGCTATGAAGAAAACAGCAGTGTAAAAGTGGATTAAATGCTTTTCTGAGGGTAGAGAATGAATCTCTGATGAAGAGGGGTTAGGTCAGTAACAAGCAGAACTAATGAAAACTTTGCAAAAATTTTTTAAATGTGTATCAAAATTGTTGACTGGCTGTGAGAAGCAGAGGAGACCACATAAACATCGATAGAGAAAGTTCTGACAATCTAAAATTGTCTGACAATCTGAAAATTGTTCTGACAATCTAAAATTGTTTGTTCTGACAATCTGAAAATCTTGGCTCTTGCATCATGACAATATACCAGCTCACACTGCACTGTCTGTGATGGAGTTTTAAACCAGTAAACAAATCACTGCATTGGAATACCCTTCATGCTCACCTGATCTGGCCCCCAATACCTTCTCTTGAGGATAAGGGAAGACATTTTAATGACATTCAGGGCATTGAGGATAATAAATAGCTTTGATGACCATTACAGAAAAAGAATTCCAAAATTGCTGGACTAGAACTGGCATAGCTAACCAAGGGGAGTACTTCAAAGGCAATTGTGGTGATGTTCACCAATGCGGTAGGTAGCACTTTTTCTAGGATGAGTTTATGAACTTAAATGTCAGACCATGTGTAAACTGATCTTTGACAAAACATCAAGAGCAATCCAACAGAGTTTGGACAGTCTTTGCCACATACGGTCCTGGAATAACTAGAAATTCACATGCAAAAAAAAAAATGAATCTAAGGTGGCACCTATGGCTCAAAGGAGTAGGGCACAGGCCCCATTCAAACCCAGCCCTGGCCCAAAACTGCAAAAACAAACAAACAAAAAGAATCTAGACACAGACCTTACACCTGTCACAAAAAGTGGCTGAAAATGGATCATAGACTATAACAATCCCTCACTTTTTCATTTTCTCTGTATATACTACACAAAATCATCTGAAAAAGTAATTTGACCATCCAGCTTTTATATTCATTATTGTCATAGAAACTAGCTTATAAACCAGTTGATCTCCCAACACCCTATTTTCCAGATGGACTTTATTTCACACCACAAGTGGTAATAATTTAAATGACAATTCCATCACATGACTGAGATTACTCAGTTGCATTTCCCTCTAGCCAGCAGGGTGGCCATGTGCTGCTCAGGTATATGAGAAAACCAATCTCACATTCTCAATTTGAAGCTTTATTTCCTGGGGCCACATATGTTACCAAACATTGTGTCAAGGTGTTATCAGCAAAAAGCAGGCATTGTGAAATGGTATTGTGGAGAGCTAAATAAAATGTAATCAACTATATGTAAGCAGGCTTAAAAGCAATCAAATGAATGATGAAAAATCTTGGCAATAATAAAAGAGTGAGCTTTTATCTCCACAACCTGATGATGGAAATGAGGGTTAGTAAAACCTAGAGAAAGGGTCATCTGGCAATATTTCTAATCTTTAGCAAAATGGTAGGAGTGAAATGGGAGAATAAATTCTCTAGTATCACCATCCTGCTGCCCTCCGATCTCTTCCTGGTATCTCTCATTAGGAAATAGAAGCCAGGGAACAAGGGTGCTCATTGCTATTGACAGTACAAATAATTCAGTCACCTAGATCATAAGGCACGGTGGGAAACTGGAGAAAATGAGTGAAAAAGAACAAATCAAAAGCATCCAGCACAGCGTTAAATATTCCTACATGTCTAACATGATGCCCTGTACCACCTGCCCCAATGTGGACCCTGCTTTGGGGTAAGAGATACAAAATAGAAATTTCAGATACATTTGGTAAGAATACAAAACCAGAAGAATACAGGAGCCTTCCTTTTGGGCTGAAACCCAGGAAGATGCCAACCCTCAGAACAAAATATCTAAACCCAGCATGGTAACATTACAGTAGACCAGAAACTGACACAGAAATGTCATGGAGAGATACTCCGAGTAAAACCCCACCATTCTGAAATCTTAGCCCTACTAAAGGGACAACATGCAATGCAACTTTCCCACCCTCATTCCTCTTCTTGAGAGAGTTATGGGACAACTAGGATGGCTAGAGGATTGAAAAATTCCCTAAACAATCACAGAATCCACAAACTATAAAAACTACCATGTGACATTAAACATGACCTCACATATCACCCCTGAGACTAGATGTTCAGAACCAAAGACCTCAGAGTGAGTACCTTCCAGTCTGGTGACATAAGATAGAGGTTGTCCCGTATCTATTGATGAAAAGATGTACGTGAAGGGCCATAATAAGGCGAGTCTCTGTGGCACTCTGCATTAAATTACTACAATTGAAATGACAAAAGTTAAACTTAACATTAACACTGAGCTTAATTAACACTGACTGGTGTGCACATACGGAAATAACACTGACCAAAAACCAAGTAGGTGAGAGAGGGAAGGGTTAATGCACATTGTCCAGATGACAGGCATACTTATAACTTTGACCCAAATATTTATAAAAGCAATTTATGTAACCAAAATGTTTGCATCCTCATAATATTCTGAAATAAAAATTTTAAAAAATAAATAAATAATTAAGCTGATAAGAGAAAGAGATGTTCTGAGTGGGAACTCTCAAAGGAAGCTGGTATTTGTATGGCTCATACTGTGCAAAGATACAACCTGTTGTTTTTGAGGTTTTAAGATTGCAGTTAGATCCAATGTGAATCTCCATCCAGCACCAAAGGCTGGAAAGTAAGAGAGATTTAACTCATCAGAAGGGCCATCTCTGAAATAGGATCAAGTTTGTACCACCAATATTTTCATAAGGATATTGTGAGGATAAAATTAAGAGGTTAATTGAAAAAAATGCTTAGCACATAATAATCAATCAGTACATGTTAATTGCTTTTGGTTTCTTTACATATTTATATCTATTATTACACATATTCTTCATTTTCTTCTCCTGTGTTTAGATCACCACACAGATGGTCAAACAGGATCACCTGATCCAAGTCACACATTTTCCCAGGAGAACCCCAGTGTGGGTTTCCTGACTGAGTTTAGTGCTTGTCTTCCTCTCTCCTACACCACGGCTATTTTGGAATCGTAAGTCCAGCGCGTCAATGTGCAGCATGAGGGCTATAGTTAATAATATTCTATTATATACCAAAAATCTGCTTTTGGTATTATGATACCTGTTAAAGTATTATTTTATATATTCGCACTTATCTATCTTTTCTGCTTTGAGCTCTATATTTCATTGTAGAAGTATGCCCTAACAGAAATAATGTCTCTCAAGCTACATGGCCTAAAGGTTTTGTTAAGGAAACAGTTACATTGAAAAGATTAATGTTCTCCGTAGATTGTTATTAAAAATAAAGGATCCCTCCATTTACTTACATAATAAGTAGTTGTGTTTAGCTGTTGCTCTTTTTGACATCCTTAAATTCTTTGCTATTAATCTTTGTGGATCTGCAACCTCATCTAAGACTTAAAAGAATGAAATATTTGGCAAACATTTATGGCACTTACTGAATATTTATGATATACAGACGTTATTTAAGTACTTACAGTCACTAAATTATGTAATCATCACAAAAATGCTCTAGAGTAAGTTACCATCATTTTACGATTTAGATGAATAAACAAACGTATACTTACCCAAGATATCACAAACAAAAAATGGAGAAAGCTGTCAAATCCAGATAGCTAAATTACATAGACTCACACTTAGACACGTAGTTGCACTGCCTCGTATATGGGGAAACAGGAAAATACAAATGTTTACTCAAAAATTATAGTCTTCTGTTTTATAAGTAAAATCTAGGTACTCAGTGTAAATCTAGATCTGCTCATAATGTTTCTTTTTAAGAAACAACTGAATTTTGGAGAATTGGTATTAGTCAAGCAATACAGCTCAAAAAACAACCAGAAGGACTGTAAACATTATGATTGAAAACAGTTCAATTTTCCTGAAGGATATATTTCTCAGATCTCTTAATAGGAAGGTTATATGGCAGCCTTAATGACAGAAGTTATTGCCAGACAACAATTTTCTAAAATATAAAAGTATGTATTATTATTATTTGAAAACATGCTATAGGCTTCGGTGTTAAATGACTATTTCTAAATATACTAAATCTACCTTCAAATTATAATTAATTCCATTATGTTATAAAATTAATATTAGAATTTCTGTATAGTAAGTACCTCTGTGACCACCTTTCCTGTTCTTCGAGATTACAATAATTCATCAAAGTAGGACATTATATAAGAAATGTTTCACCTTTGAATGTTGTGAGCCAAAAATCTTCTACGGATAAAAAAATCCTTGGTTTCATTTCCTGTGTCCTCCTTCACCAGTTTCTGCTTTCTGCACACTCCAAATGTACGCATTTTCCTTCCCACTCCCACCTCATAGAAGTCTTTCTAGCTCAAGAAATATGTAAATAGGACAGTAAGTTCCAAGACAGCTCTAATTCTGCTTGGTAAGGGTCAGACCTTTATTTCCCTTTATAAACCTGCGGGGTTTTTAGCACTAGGAAATGAGAGCCCACTGCTACACCTGAAACATGTAGAAAAAGGACGATGAATAGGGGGGTAAATAAAACAGGCTCTGAAAATCATGATCTTGAACGAAATGATAGCCAAATAGGAAATATCTGAATCACCTGGTATTGATTCTTTAAATGTCTCATCAGAAAATTAATGATGTAACTAAACAAATTTATGTGTTTTATTACATTCAGTTAGGCTTAATTTTTCTGTTTTAAAGATCTAGCACTCCAGCTATGCCAGAGAGCTTTAAATTAGTCTCTTAAAATTATTAATGACCACATTAAGTATCCTAAGGCAATTCCTTTTAGTTAAAAGAAGTTTGACAATTATATTTAGTTATTAGCATTGGTTTATACCTAAGTGTGTTAACTCATGAAATTAAGTCGTGGTTTTAAGATAATTTATTTGTGTTTCATACATATTTGAAAATGAGAAGTTATTTTTCGAAAGCAGTCTGCATCAAAACTATTTGTGGAAAATGTGTTTTCTTAGCAGAGGAAATTATTCATGCATGGTGTCATTCATTCATTCATTCATTCAACAAATGTTTATTGAGCACTTAGATATTTGTTAAGCATATTTATTGCATGAACAATACAGAAAATACTACCTTGATAGACTTTGCATTCTATCATGGAAGACAATTTATCCACACACACGATATATAGTGCCAGGTGCCAAGGAGAATGTTTAGAGAGGTTGTGGAGATAGAGTAATGAGGGGTTTTGTTATCTTAGACGTGTTATTTAGGAAGCCCTCTTGGGAAAGGTGTCCTTTAGAAAGGGACTTGAATGAAGTAAGGGAACAAGTCTTGAGGCTTTGGAGAAGCATGTCATTGGCTGAAAGAAGTACAAAATCCAAAGGCCAGCACCAGTAGAACACAGTTTCTGCTGTATTTATATACTTATACTGTAACTTCCTTCTAAAAATTTATGTGCTGAAATTATATGGACTTAGAAGGAAATTAATATTAAAAGCAGTTCACCCAAAAGTTTTACAACTTTGAAATTAGAGAACATAAACAGTCATTGGTAACACCAACTGGGTCACCTAGGCCGATATTTAACCAGAACTGACCCTTCCTATAGTATTTAAAAAACAAAAAAGCAATAGATTGAAAATCAGTTGACAACACTTAACATAAGAATAGGCCTCGCTAGAGGTTAGAGAAGGAAGAAAATGCAGTTCTAAGAGAGTAGGGCGGCTGCTGAATGTGCACGGGAGACCGTCCAAACCATACAGCTGAAAGCGGCATGAGGCTGGGGCTAAGGCATGCTGCAACAGAGGTCTTGTTTTGTCTTACAGTGGATTATTATCTCCAGAACAGCAGTAGAACAAAACTTCTGTATTTCTTATAAAAGTATTTATAACTCTTCTCTTGCCATTTTGGCTGCCTTTGCCTAGGGGGAAAAAAGTCACTTACAGACCTAGTACATCTTTGCATGATGCTGACTTCTGTCGGTGCCTCTATGTCACCCCTCACACTTGTCTGTGCCACATTGGCACTCCTGCACCCAGGAACCAGCAGGGACACGGATTGGAAGTACAATGCTTGCAAGAGGTGGACTTCCCATAGGTTCAAGGAAGCCCTGAGTAACCACTGTTGTGGCCTTTTATTGAAACATTATACAACAGGTGTGGGGGGCCCATACAAGGGCTGCATGCTTAATGATTGGCATGTGCTCTTTGTCCACGGGCTCCACTCTCACCCTGATACACCCCATATGTTCAAGGTTCAACACCTGCTTACTAACCAGCAACCAATCTTATCTTATTAATGCATGCAGTTGCTTAAGGGTTTGTCTCTAGGCTGCAAAACGTCTCCATGCCAGTCAGAGATTGTTCCACTCCCAGCACCTCCCTCAAGAACTGGTGACCACTCCTATAAGCATGGTGCTTCATCTCCTACAGACATCTTACCCCATTCACCAATCAAATAGAAGCTAACCTGCATTGCTAAAATATGTGTTATAGAGAAAAGAAACAAAAACTTGGTGGGTGTGTTTGTAGAAGAAAATTTATGGTGGTCAATGAGTGAGTAGGAGTGCTAAAAAATAACATCAAATAAGTGTATAAGTAGCCAGGACCAAACTCTAAAGAGCTTAGATAGGCCAGCCAGAGCCAGATCAGACAGACCTCAGGATTCTGGATGTTGCCATGTACTAAGAAGCAACTGGAAGGTTATGAACAGGAGAATGAAATAATCTCCTTCTATTATAGAAGGAATGCTGGCAATTACACAGAGAACAGGACCCAAGGTTTGAGAAGTCAGGAAAGCCATCCTGATAAGAGATTATTATCATGGATTAAATGTCATCAAGCTATGGTCAAGGTAGTAAATGGTAAGACTGTGGATATGTCTTAAAAGATTGAACTAACAGGACTGTCTAACAGACTAGATATAGGTTGTAAGAATTGAAAGAAGTCAAGTATAACTACAGTTTCTTTCTTTCCTTTGCTTGATCTGACTGAATATAGATGTCTTTTACTGGGATGGTATTCACAGGCGACGAGTAATTTTAATAGGGACTCAAAAATGAACCGTCCCCAGTTTAGACATACTGAGATTGAAATACCTAACAAAATTCAAGATGAGATGTAGACTTCCAAATGAAGGAAAAAGTTTAGGCTAGAATTTCAAATCATTATATCTGTAGCATACAGTTAGCATCTGAAAAGATGGAACTGGATGAAATCCTCTGCAGAGTAAGTGTAACTACACAGTGTCTGAAACTGATTCCTGGAGCACATCAACATTACTTTTTTTTCTTCTATTCAAAAAAATCAAGAAACTTGATAAAAGTCCAAAAACAAAGGCCTGGAAGTGAGTGAAAAGCGAAGCAAAGGACACTCAAGGTAGTGGTGGCATCATCAAATTGAAGCAAAGAAAAGGCATCAAGAAGGGAGAAATGTGATCAACTCCTTCAAATGCTTTGCAGAAACCATATGATGCGGGGATTACAAACAGTGAATTTTGGGTGTGTCAGTCTTTAGGGTCACATTTGAGTGAGGCAGCAGAGTATACTGAGAACACAATGGGAGAAGAAATGGAGTTTATGAGTATAGAACACCATTGTGAGGTATAAGACATGAGGCAGAATCAAAGTGTGGACTCTAGTTGGTGGGAAGTGTGCAGTGAAGAATGGTTTAACAATAAATGTTAAGGCATGTTTCTATGGCACTGGGAATGGTCCAACATAGAAAACACTTGATGCAAGAGTGGCAGGAGGTGAAAGTGGGTGCAAAACAAATAAGAATAAAGAAAGAGACTGACAATGCATGACCTAATACACACTGAGAAAACTATTAGCTTCAAAGCCATAAAGAGTGACCGCATGTCTAGAATGGAGATAAGTTACCTTCCAGCTTAGTAATTCTCTTTGAGATGTCCTCAATATTACTGTGAGCCATGAACCCCAATGTGGCAATGGGATAGGGATCTCTGCCAAATTGCTGTGAGACAAAGAAGAGACATGTGTGAGCATTTTATTCAAAATAATCTTCAAATCCAAATTATAAAACATGTAAAAAACATAAGAAATAGAACCAATAAAGTCAACAACTTGGAAGTAAATTTACCTCAAATAACATTTTAAAAAATGAATTATTTATACAAAACAACTATATTTAGAATTCTAGATAATAGTCAGCAAAAATCTATAAAATGCCTATTTAGTGGCAGACACAATTGGGAATATAGTAGAAATTAAAAAACACACAAAGATCATTACCTTCATGGAACTTAAATTCCAGTAAGATTACTGAAAAAATATATTAATAAAAATATATGAGAAACTGAAATAGATAAGAAGAAAGGAAATGCAAGCAATCTATATGAGATTAACCCACGATAATATTAGAAACAAAATGGTCATTAACATTTTTAAACATAAATAATTAATAATCCCTAGACTGAAAACTTGAAGAGAATCAATAAATTGGAAAACCAAGAACAAGAATTGCTAAATGCAATTCTTTTCAAAACATGAAGAATGAGTTAAAAATTGTAGAGCAAATATTGCTCCATCACATAAACAACAGGAACTCTAGATCAGGAATAAGCAAACTTTTTCTACAATGAGCCGCATAGTAAACATTTTATGCTTTGTAGGCCAAACAGTCTTTCTCATGCAACTGCAGAACTCAACTCTATAGTGCCAAAGTAGCTGTAGACAATTCAAAAACAAATAAGTGTCACTCGTTTATTTTTGGTGTTGCTGCAATTACCAAAAGGGTCTTCTTCATAAAATCTTTTCCCAGATTAATATCACAAAGTGTTTTTCCCATGCTTCCTTCTGTTGTAGCTCAATTCACAATCACCAAGATGTGGGATCACCCCAATTGTCCACTAATACAGGAATGGAGTAAAAAATTGTGGTATATATATATATCATGGAATACTATTCAGCCACAAAAAGAATAGTCACTTTACATCTTTTCTATTAACCTGGATGGGGCTGAAGAACATTATTTTTAGTAAAGTATCACAAAAATGGAAAAGCAAGTATCCAATGTACTCAATACTAATAAGAAACCAACTAATTTCAAGTGGAGGAGTGAGGAGAGGGCCGAGGGGAGAGGGAAGGAGCGAAGGGGCTTGATAAACAATCAGCTAATCAGTACAATGTAAGGGTGATCAAAACACACCTTGGGTGAGGGGCTCAACTATAATTTGGACTTTTCTTGACAAAGACAAACAATCATCTGTTAACCTAATCATTTGTACCCTCATATTAATGTGAATTTTAAAGAAAGAATTCTAGAAAAATTAAAACATGATAGATAACATTTTGAGTTCTATTTTTCCCTCCCAGTCCAATTTTCTTATCTCTTTTCTAGAAGCAAGACTGTTTAGTGTTTTCATATTCCATCTTATACTTTAAGAAATTTTAAGGTATAGATATATACATGGATATAAAATATAGGTATCCATAAATAATAAATAGCACTATTTTTAATTTTAAAAAAAGCAAATAAGGGGCTGTGTTCCAATAAATGCATATTAGTAAAAATAAAACACACTGGGCTTAGTTTGCATATCTCTCTTCTAGAAGAATAAAGAGGAATTGGTGCAGAAGCAATATTTTGGGAGGTAAAGAATTTTTCAGTAATAAAGAAATTCATTTGTATTCCATTCAAGAGGACTCTCTGAGACCCAAGCAGGAGTAATAAAAATAAATCAACCCACAGATATATTACAGTATAACTACAAAATATCAAAGACGGAGAATCTTAAAAGCCACCTCAGGAGAAGAACTGCTGACTTAAAAAGGAACAATAATTCTACCTATAGCAATTTTTTATCAGCTCATTCGTATCAGGAAAAAATGGAATAATATATGAAAATTGTCAACCTAAACCTCAATTTGATACCCGCTATTATTCTAAAAGGAGGAAAATCAAATCACTTTATAATAAAAAGATTAACATGGTTTACCACTGTTGAACATACACTAAAAATCTATAAACCATAAACTTTGGCAATAAGAAAATCCAATACAGAATGAAGAAATGGGATAAAGATACATACACTTTGTTGTCATTATTCATAGTAATGTTCTACAGAGTTGCTAGGAACATAGAATTTGTGAATTCTCAACCACTGCTCCTAGTGGAATGATATACACATGCCCTAGGTCTATATGCACATGTGTATATACATATATCACAAAGGTCATAGTCTTAAATAAAAAAAAATAATAACTCATGGTAGATGATTCTATTTTCTTTATTTTACATAAGAGAAAATGATGTTCAGGAGCATTAAGTGACTTGCTACCCATGAATTTGGAATCAGATTCTGTCCACACGGGCCCAGAGCTGGAGTTTTTCGAAGGTATTACATGTCTCTGCCATCTCCGTCTCTGGTCCTCTTTGCATGAGAGCTGACACAAGGAGGCAGAGGGTGGCCTTGTTTGGCCTCAACTCTAAACACGTGTGT
The DNA here is from genome assembly GCA_963573935.1 of Arctocebus calabarensis. NCBI lineage: Eukaryota > Metazoa > Chordata > Mammalia > Primates > Lorisidae > Arctocebus > Arctocebus calabarensis. The sequence continues at coordinate 3,754 of CAUYON010041299.1, read as the reverse complement.
CTGTTGACTCAAATTTCTCACCATCCCACACATGTACACAGAAGCCACGAGTATGGATTCTAACATTCCAAATACATTTTTTTTGAGTAGGAAATGTTACAAATATGATATCTGAGAATAATTAGGATCCACTGTACATCTATTAGCATTCAATGATATTTGTGTATTTTACTATTACTTGGAAAATAAATAATATGCAGTATATTTTGTACTTCAAAAAAACACAAATGTTACCATTTCAAGCAGAAAGATAAGCTAGAAGGGCATTGTTCATGAAACAGTAGCTCAGGTTACGTTCTGCATTTTCCTGGGGACTCAATTGGAGTTATCAAATTGTGCAGAAAATAATTAACCCTGCTGTCCTTAGACACCTCCACAGCTAGCTCTTGGTTGGCATCTGGGAACTAACACTGCATTAGAGATTCTACTATTCCCTAAATAATATATGGTTCATGGGACAGAAAGCATTTTGTACTAACAATGTGGTTTATGCCAAACACCTGATTTTCTTCTGGGAGCCTGGAATTCTGATATATTATCAAAGGCAGGGGGCACTGAGTCTAAAAAACCCAAGCAGAGTTTCTAATGAGTCTCCCTGGTAGACTGTATTTCACTCATGTTGCTGAAGGAATTAAGTTATGTGCTGAAAGAGGACTTGCAGAAGCTTGTGCCAGGCTTCCTTCCTACCCCTGTGCAAGGGGTTAGGGGATGAGGGAGGTGGGGAGTTGTTCAAGGGGTACAGGGGTGCAGTTATATAGGATGAATTAGTCTATAGATGTAATATACAGTATGGTTATAGTTAATAATACTGTATCATACACTGGAAATTTGATAACAGATTTCAGGTGCTGTCATGACACACAAAAATAATAACTATGTGAAGAGATGCATATGTTAATTTGCATGATTGTTCACCATGTATATGTATATCACATCATGTTGTATACCTCAAACATATATGATTTTTATTAAAGATAAATTTTTTTTAAACTGTAAAAAAATTACAATTATTTGCAGAAAATTGCATAGCGTTAGGGAATGTTGTTTCTTGCCACAAGAGCATACCCAGGCATCTGCAAAAGGACTTTCTTTCCCGACGTAAACAAGTGTAAACTGGCCATCCTTATTTGGGGGGCATTAGAAACAGGCAAACCAGATCTTAATCCATGAGAGAAGAGCTGCGTGTTTGCCCAGCTCTCTGCTAAGGTGTCTCTGTGACACAGGGAGCCAAGGGTCACGGGTAGTGGCAGCCTCACTGGGACAGGAAGTGAGAAGTAGTCCAAGGCTGAGAGGTAGTCCAAGGCTGAGAGGTAGTCTAAGGTTGAGATGTAGTCCAAGGCTGAGATGTAGTCCAAGGCTGCTGTAGCAATAAAATTTGAGAGTCAAAGTAGCAGAAAACAAAGAGCTGCTGGAGTGGGCAGAACTCTGTCCTTCCACCAAAGCGTTAAGAGGGGTTAGAACTACAGGGAGGACAGTGAAAATGAGGTTATTTACCGATTTAAAGACCCCAGTCCAGACACAAAAGGCAATTTTCAGACTTCATAGTGCTCATACTCATAGCCCTAAGCAGTAAGGACTGAGCCAGGGAAGAACCAAAACAAGTATATGGTGGAAGAAAGAGAGCTAAGAAAGAACTCTGACGGAGACTGGTAAGACAGTTCACAGATATTACAAATGCCTGCCTGCAGCAGCTGGTAATGACCAGCACGGGAGAGACCTGCAATTGATTAGCGGGGAAACTGGCTCATAAAGGTCATCCTTGGACTTAATTTTCTATATGGCTAAACCAAAGTTTTTTCCCCATATTTTAAAGTATTCCTTTTACTGCCTAATTACTTTAAGATAAGCAATCATCGAGATAACATGTTATGTTCAAATTTGTTGAAAACATACCAGTTTATGAAGTTCAGTGAAGCAGCTCTCCTTCTATTCCCAGCCTCCCTCTTCAGTGCTGATGAATATTAGTTTTAATACTCAATATATCCACAAATTCTTTGTACCCTCAATGAATCCCAAAAATAAAAAAAAGAAATAAAATAAAATAAAAAATAAATAACAGTTTCTTAACTGCTTTACTAATTCATTGAGAAAAGCAAAATTTCCAGTATAGACATCCTCAAATTTCTACTACTTCGCTTCCAGAAAGTTACCTTCACTTCCATTCTTGCAGGTCTGGGCTCAAGTAAACCTTCACCTCGGCCTCCCACATGTCTGGGACTACAGGCATGTGCCACCATGCCTAGTTAAGTTTGTCTTTCATTTTCATAAACAATTTCATTATTGTTGAAAATATACTTGTTCATAAAAACTTTAAAACTACTCTATAAAAATAGTATCAATAAAAATAAATCTTCTTCTACCAGATCTTTAGTGCTTCTTCCCTAATAAGTTCTTCAAAAACTTCAAGACATTTGGGTGGGGCATAGTGGCTCATGCCTGAAATCCCAGCAGTCTGGGAGGCCAAGGTGGGAGGATGCCTTAAGGTCAGCCTGAGCAAGAGTGAGACCCAGCCTCTACTAAAACTAGCTGGGTGTTATGGCAGGTGCCTGTAGTCTCAGCTACTTGGGAGGCTAAGGTAAGAGGATCACTTGAGCCCAAGACTTTGAGTTTGCTGTGAGTTACGATGCAACAGCCCTCTACCCAGGGCAACAGAGTAAGATGTCAAAATAATAATAAATAACAATAATAATAACATTTTACACAAATAATTCATACTGCTTACTCTTTGTGTCCCTTTTGATCCAACATGCTCAATTCTTCCTGTATTTTCAGCTTCTTTTTAATGTTTTTTTTTTCATAGCTTCTTTTATTTGATGCTTAAATGTTTATATTCTGTGAGGCTTCTGTTTGCCATTGCCAGTCCTCCAAAACTGGGGAGACTTTCACTGAAATACATACATTATCTTGGTTTTAACTACCATTATTTTACTACTCAATCTTATCCAAAAGGCCAGAAGCAATAGCTATCATCTATTGTTTGACATCCACGATCTTCTTTAAGCAAGTTTGATCTTGCTTAAAAGTAGCAAATCCAGCTCGTGTGTACACTTATGACATAACTAAAGTCTTTAAACTCATATCCTATTCAAACTGAACTTATCTATGGGAAATGCCTTAAAATTTAAAAGTCACAGGCTGCTGCTAGCCAGGTCTGGTGATTTTTGACAATACAGTCTTTTAAAAAAATGAGCAGGCTTCCACTTTATTTGTGCCTGCTCATTTTCAAGTTTCCATAAATATGACTGTGGTCTAAAAACATTCAATAAATTCAATAAATCTAAGGTATCATGACTGTTGCATGTAAACCATTATATCAATCTATCACCTGCTTCTTTTGCTTAATGGGCATTAACTAAATGCACTTTGAAAGTCGAGGATTTTCTTGGAATGCAATACTTTAATCCTATTTTTTGCTAAGAACCCCAATCTAATATCCTTCTAAGCCTGAAACTTTGCTATCTTTGCTAATATCAATTTCAGCCTGCAGTAGAAAAGTTTCTTTTTCGTCAACATTTAAAGTTTCAATTTACAAATTCAGGAAACTTTATACAGGGAAAGGGGAAAGGAAGGGGAGGGGGAGGGGGGAGTATGGGTGGAGGGAGGGCAATTGCTGGGATCACACCTACGGTGCATCTTAGCAGGGTACTGGGGAAACTTATTAAATGTAGAGTATCAATGTCTTTATATAGTGATCAAGAAAATGCCATGAAGGCTAACTGTAACAGTACGATCAAAACATTTCTGAATGTATACA
>CAUYON010041294.1:0-48900 GCA_963573935.1 Arctocebus calabarensis | reverse complement strand
ATAAAGCTGCTATGGATATGTACATAAGGTTTTTTTTTTTTTTGACACAGTCTCACTTTGTGTCCCTTGGTACAGTGCCATGGAGTCACAGCTCACACCACCCTCCTCCAACTCCTGGGCTTAGGCGATTCTCTTGCCTCAGTCTCCTAAGTAGCTGGGACTGTAGGCACATACCACAATGCCAGGATAATTTTTTGTTGCAGTTTGGCCTGGGCCAGACTTGAACCTGCTACCCTTGGTATGGCCAGGTATGTGGCCAGTGCCCTACCCACTTAGCCACAGGCACCACCCTATACATAAGGTTTGGATATGCTTTATTTTGCTGTTGTAAATGTCCAGGAGTGAAATTACCAGGTTGTATGGTAAATGTTAATTTTTTTTTTTTTTAAGAACATGTTACTGGGCTTGGTGCCCATAGCTCAGTGCCTAGGGCACTGGCCACATACAGCAGGGCTGATGGGTTTGAACCCAGCCCAAGCCTGCTAAACAACAATGACAACTGCAATAACTAAAAAATAGTTGAGTGTTGTGGTGGGCTCTTGTATTCCCAGCTACTTGGGAGGCTGTGGCAAGAGAATTGATTCAACCAAAGAGTTTGTGGTTGCTGTGAGCTGTGACACCACAGCACTCTACCAAGGGTGACATAGTGAGACTCTCTCTTTCAAAACAGAAAAAAAAAAAAGAAAGAAAAGAAAGAAAGAAAAAGAAAAAAAGAAAATATCGCTCTTTTAGAAAGTGGTTTTACCACATCATGTTTCCACCACCAATGTAGGATCACCCAGATTCTGTGTAGACTTGTTAGCATTCACTGATGCCAATATTTTTTATTTCAGCCATTTTAGTGGGAGTGTATTGATATCTCCCTGTGGTTTAATTTATTAGCCTAAGGCTGATAATATTAATATCTTTTCGTGCTCTCCTTTTCCAAGCGTATTTATTTTTTCAGTGAGATTTGTATTTATGCTTATCACCACTTTCTAATGAGATTATTTTCCACTCTTCAGGTTTGAAAGTTCTTTATACGTTCCTGATATTCCTTTGTCTTTTTCAGACACATGTAGCCAAGGTGGGGGAGGGAACACTTCTTTCCCACCAAGTTGAGGTAAAAGTCCAGATTCCCTACCAGATCTCCTTTGTCACATAAATATTAAATACCGCTATGTTTTTAAAATGATGTAATTAATGCCAAGAAAGACTCAAATCAGATTTTATTCAGGTGCTAATTATAAAAAGATCAAGTTGTTTACATTATTATGTAGATAACCAGAAAAAAAAACAACACTTTTAAAAAAGGAAGAGTGGTGGGAAATAAAATGTCATCTTACTATTTTAAAGTCTTATTTCTAATTATATTTATAGGATAAACATCATTACCAAATAAACTGTCATAATAACATTTTATCCCATTAAAACTATGCATTCAACTATTTAATGTAGAATGTGGGTGTGTTTGTGTTAGTTAAGTTGCTTTGTTCTCTCATAGGGATTCTTTTTTTTTTTTTTTTCTTTTTGCAGTTTTTGGCTGGGGCTGGGTTTGAACCTGCCACCTCCGGCATATGGGGCTGGCACCCTACTCCTTTGAGCCACAGGTATCACCCTCTCATAGGGATTCTTAAGAGTGTGACATTATGAAATATATATGTTAAACTCATTGCCCTTTGGAGCATAATAATAATAAAAGAATACCATTCCAAAGTGCTTTTCCTCTTCTCATATGCACCCACGCTTTCTTCTAGAGACTCAATATAGTGCTGTCTACATTTCTTTTTTTTTTTTATTAAATCATAGCTGTGTACATTAGTGCAATCAAGGGGTACAATGTGCTGGTTTCATATACCATCTGAACTATTTTCATCAAACTGATTAACTTAGCCTTCATGGCATTTTCTTAGTTATTGTATGAAGACATTTGTATTCTGCACTTAGTAAGTTTTACCTATACCCTTCTAAGAGTGCAGTCTACATTTCATTGTCACTTGTGAGATTCATTGTACATAGGGCTGTGAATTAGATGCGTGATACTCAGTGAGAATTTCTAGCTGGCACATACATGCTACATTTTCTCTTCCTTACCCTTGACCCACTCTTAGCTCTGTGTATGAATCGTGCTCTATTGTACATCAACAGCAGCAATTTCATAGGTGTTATTACTATCCCAGTACATTGGGGTAAAGCAGAAGTCATTGAGTTGAGAGGTTTTTTTTTTTCTTTTACTTTGTAGGGTTTTTTTTTTTTTGTTATTGTTGTTGCTGTTGTTTACCTCAGATTTGTCCTCTACTGAGAAGGTACAGGTTACCTTTTATCTCTTGAACTCATTGCAATGATACTCGAACCAATTCTTTTCAAAATTTTACTAACGTCCATAATTATTGTTCTGAGGAGAAATATTGTGTAATGGTCAACATTATTTGACATGCATCATTTATAATTAGTGGAATATTTTCATTCATTTTCTCTGGTTTTATTTCTTCAACTAAATAAGAATATCCTTCAGAAAAGATATTTATTCCTTTCATATTCTCCTATCAACTGAAATGCCTATTAAAATGTTAACTATATAGAAAATACTTAATATATGCTGGTGACTAATTGACTTCTAGCAAAAATAGCTCAGTATCCTGATTTGTAGATGATATCAACAAAGTTGTTCTCTTTAATGATGTTATAATTGTCTTTAGAAAATGTCTTGTCATTTATCAATGTCCCTAAATGCTTTCCAATAATAACTGAGAAAATAGATCATTAAGTTTCACAGAATTATTCTAATTTTGAGGTGAAGTGAGAAGTTAGAGATATACTATCGCTTATCTATGATAACAATCAGAATCTATCTTATAATTAAAAGAGGAATTTTACTTTTGTAGGTCTCAGGCTTATTGGTCATTATCACCCATTATTTCACATGCTGTAAATGATTGGGCATTTTGCTGGAAATTATAGTTAACAGAAATTGGCCTCAGTGGTGTGGTATTGCACTGAATGTCATTGCAGCTTTCTGACAAATGAGACATGTGTTTTTCAATGCTGTTATATAAACCACTTCTCAATTCATAATTTTTTAAATATCTCATTTCTATAGTTAACATCTTTATGTACAGTGTCTTTTATTTATCTATAAAAAGTCATTTCCACAGCAAAAAATATTTAATGAAGAGAGTAGTGGATAATCTGACTATAATCACAAAGTTGAGGGACATGTTATATATACAGGAGATTTATATCAGAGCTGAGGTACTCAAGTCTAAGAACATTCAATTATTTCATAATGGGCTATAAGTAAACCTGTACTTTAGAGGGAGATGTGATCTTTCTTATCCTAAAGCCAAGCACCCTTGCTTTAGAGGCAGATGCTCTGTCCCTCTCCCAAAGTTGTTCTCTATACAAATGTCCTTAAAAAGATAGTCCATCTGCTACTTTTAAATTAGTATTGAATACACGAGATGCTTGTTTTTCCATTCTTGAGATACTGTACTAGGGAGAATGTTCTTCAACTCCAACTAGGTAAATACAAATGTATAAAATCTCCATCTTTTTATGGTCAAATAGCTTTCCATGGTATATATATACCACAGTTTATTAATCCATTCATAGTTTGAAACTAGTTGATAAACAAGCACAGGCCCACAGGAGAAAAACACAAATTCAAGAAGGGGTGGTGGGGAAAGGAAAATAAGAGCTCAGCAAGCCCCCACATAGGTATATAATGTGGGGATACATGGACACAAATTTGAGTCCTGGGTAAAGGACTCAAATACAACGGAACCTTTTCCTAACAAAGACAAACAACGTAACATAAGTATATGTACCCTTTTGTTAATGTGAGAAAAAAAAGATAGTTCAGAAAAAAAGTTGTAAAGAAACATGAGAGACCCTGGGAGAGTTGTTTCCCCACCACCATTCAAGTGTAAAATACTGTATTAGGTATTAGAGAAAGAAAAGGAAATAATTCAGACTTTGAGGAAATTATACAGTTTACTTAGGAAAAAAAAGGAGTGAAAAAGTAGTTAACAAGATAAAATAAAGGTTATCATGATGTTTAAAATAGGAAGACATTTAGCTGATTTGGAGAAGTCAGGAAAGACTTTTCAAAGTATTTGACCAAAATTTTTTAAACACATTTACATACATGTAAGTATCTTAATTTCTTAAATGTTCTGCATTACCCACAGTAAAGGATGTTATAGTTTTATACCAGAAATTTCTCAACATGTATCTGTTCAATATGTATTTGCTATTAGTATCCATCTTTAGCCAAACTTTCTTCTTTCTTTTTTATTATATTTATTTATTTATTTATTTGTAGTTTTTGGCTGGGGCTGGGTTTGAACCCACCACCTCCTGTATATGGGGCTGGCACCCTACTCCTTTGAGCCACAGGCGCCCCCCCCCAAACTTTCTTATTTCTAAAGAAAACTAATCTTACTACAGTGTTTGCAGCAGACTCTTGGAAATAATCTTGATAGATATAAGAAAAAAATTTAAATGATTTTATTCATAAACTTTCATAATGTTAAGGAATTTTTTATATCTTTTTAAATCTTTTTCTATATTTCTTTTATACTATTACTTGAATATACAATGACTAACTAAAATTTCTTCTAAAAGAGGTACCAATATAAAATGAGATATCTGGCTTTGGGGGAATTTTATTTTCTACCTTTTTTCCAAAGACCTCCAAAGTGGTCTGTACACTCCTACTTCCCTGTGAGATGATTCAGAGGGTGGATTATAACTTTTATAACATATCTATCATTTTATATCATGTTAAAAGTTTTCATGTTTGTATGTTTTGATCTATAAAATGTATCAGTATAGTTGTATATTTGTAAAATTCAAGAGCATGTACATAACTATAAACATATATAGTCTTTGATCAAAGTTATGTCACCAATATAAAAAAATATTATTCAGAAAATTCATGACTCTTCAAACCATTTCATACTTACTAATATGGATGGCAATGATTTAAATGCTCTTTCATGTCCTAGTAAAAATAATTAGTAATAACACAATTATAAAAAATAATAATAATTAATAATGGGAATGGAAGAGTATGAGAAACAGAAAGGAAAGAAAATCACAAAGAGCAGCAATAACCTCACCTTTTTGATAAAGCTGTTAACCCTTTTTTTTTCAGCCTCTCTTAATATTTCTTTTTTTTCCTTATTTTTTTTATTATATCATGGTGGCGTACAGCTCATTATCCTTAATCATCAGAGAAATGCAATTCAAAACTACCTTGAGATATCATCTAGCTCATTTTTTATTCTTGATGGACTTTAACTTTGCCAGTTTTCATGAAAAATCCTTCAGTTTTTTGATAGGGTTGTAGTTAAAAGCATGACTTAGCAACTTTCTAGGTGGCCTAATTCTCAATCAGTTTTTGTACATGTTCCATGGGCATTGAAAAATAGGGTATTTTTTTTGTCTTCATGTATATCATTAGTACATTTATTAAATTAATTTAATTATGTTGTGATTATGTCATCCAGACTAATTGTTCAGACTAGTTATTATATTAAGATAGTTATTCAAAGCTGTTTAACCTGATGAAGACTTGTTTATTGAAGATTTCTCCTGTTACATTTTGCTCTTGTAAATTTCTCCCTGTATGTCAGTTATAGCTTTATACGTATTTTGGCACACTATAATTTGTTTCACAGAATTCATGTGAATTATATGTTCACTATCAGTTTTAGTCTTTCTCAGTATAAAATGATTAAGTACCACTAAATGGTATTTACCATTTTCTTTCTAAAAATGTATAATGTGTGTGTGTGTGAAAGAATATATTTTCATTGTTGCGAATTCAAGCAGAGGACAGCATTAAAATGTCCCTAGATCTACTTCTGACACCTTGGTGATTCCCTGTTCATATATTCCCCGGGTTGTGTGCACGTGAAAGCACAAGTCACAATTTGCTGCGTGATCATTCTGTGCATGCTGTTGTGTAATCTACATTTTTTTTGGTGGCTCACGCCTGTAATCCCAGCACTGCAGGAGGCTGAGGAGGGAGAATTGCTTGAGCTCAGGAGTTCGAGACTTGCCTGAGCAAGAGTAAAACCCCAATTCCTAAAAAAACTGGAAAAACCCAGCCAGGCGCCACAGTGAGCTCCTGTAATCCCAGTGGCTTCTGGAGGCTGAGGCAACGGGATGCCCACAGCCTGAGTCTGAGGCTGCAGTGAGCTATGATGCCACTGCACTCTGCTCAGGGGTATAGGGTGGGACTCTGTCTCAACAACAACAACAACAACAACAATGACAAAGCAAAGAAATAAAAGTAAAAAATTAGCAAGGAAATAAAAAAACAAAACAAAACATGTTCTGGTCACCTTTCTGTTGTAGTGAATGTAAAGTTAAGTAACCATTTTAAATGAAGTTTTTTTTTTATTTCAATTTTTTTTTTTTTTTAAAGAGAAAGGTTTTCTACTGCTCAGGCTGGAGTGCAGTGGCATCATCATAGCTCACTGCTACTTTGAACTCCTGAGCTGAAGGGCTCCTCAGCCTCCCAGGTTGCTGGGATTACAGGCATGAGGCATTATAGGCATGAGCCACTGTACCTGGCTTGGAGATGTTTATACTTTTTTGTTAGACCAAGAAATCGGATTTTCCATTCTTTTGCCCCTATTGTGTTTGTTTTATTTTGTTTTAGTATATATTTTCGTTTTTGATGTCATTTGATAAATTTTTTAGTAGGAAAGATTAATATAATTATCATTACAATTGCTACATTTGCTCTTCATTCTGACCTTCATTCAATGTTTTCTACTTAAAAAGATGCCATGGTGTTCTTTATTTTTTGTTTTATGATGTATGGATTATATTTTCTTTTAAGTTTTATATTATTTTAAATTGACACATAATTTTACATATCTGTAGTACAATGCAATATTTCAACACATGTATACATTGTGCAATGATCAAATCAGATTAATTAGCAAATTCATCACCTCAAATATTTGTCATTTTTTTGTGGTGAGAACATTCAGAACCCTCTCTTCTAGCTGTTTTGAATTATACAATATATTATTGCTAATTAGAGTCACTTAGTTGTTACGTTAGTTGTCACGTTGTTTTTAATTACTGCTATGGGTAGATCACCAGTGTTTACTCTCCCTAACTGCAACTTTGTACCTGTTGACCAACATTTCTCCAACCCTTCTCGCTGGACTGTGTTCCTTTACCTTTTATTAATATCTTTTCAAGTGTTCTCAAGGCATATGTTCTATTGGTAGTTACCTTTCGTTTTTCAAAAATGTTCCTTAATTTCCTTTTTCAGATTGTCAGAGTCAAGTGTGAAGTGACACATTGGGTGATAAGGTGTTTAAAATACTCTTAGGCTATGTTAGTATATATTTGATTTCGGCTTTTGTGTTTGATAAGTTTTTATATTTGATTTTGGTTTTGTATGCTTTATTAAGGAACACTGTACTATAAAATTAACTCATAATAAATGTACAATTCAAGGACTTTTAGTAAATTTACAGAAATGTGTCACCATCCAGTTTTAGAACATTTCTATCACTTGCCTCTTTGAATCAAGTTTTATATCTAGCTTTCTGCCAATTGCATATTTTGTAACGTAGTTTTATTTTTATTTCTCACTGCCAATTTTGTGCGCAATCTGGAATTCTTGTCTTACTATTCAGATTTTTAAATGACAAATTCAATAAATTTCTAGAAGCTTCTGTTTATCTTTAGAACTCACGTATCTAAAAATCCTTTTCTAACATGGCAGATGAATTGGTGGCATAAAATTACTGTATTATAACTTTTTTTCTTCAAAATATTATAAGGCATTGATTTAGTATCACTTTGGATTTGGTCTAGCATTGGAGAAATCTGAGGCCTGACTAATTTTTTATACTTTCTAGGCAACCTGGCTTATGTGCCTTGATGCTTAAAGGTTTTCAAGTTAAATTAATTTTTATTTTAGGTTTATCCTTGTAGTTAGTTTTGTAAGCATGTGAATATGTAGATCTCTTTTAATGGATTTTATAGAAAACCAAAATGCCCATTTGATCTTCAGATGAGGCAGTATTTCTTTTACTATCTCTTTAATTATTACTTCTTTTCCTTTTGTTCTGAATTCTTGTTTTAGAATATCCATCATCTTCATGTTAACTTTCCAGTCTCTGTCTTCCATGGCTAGAGTCATTTTAATTCCAATGTTTTCTTCCCCTCTGCATTCTATCAGAACATAGGAAGTTTGCTTTTCATACCAGTAAGTGGATTTTCTATAGCATCAATTCAGTTCTAAAACTCCAATATGGGCCTGGCACCTTTGGCTCAAGTGGCTAAGGTGCCAGCCACATACACCTGAGCTGGTGGGTTCAAATCCAGCCTGGGCCCACCAAACAACAGCAATGATGGCTGCAACCAAAAAATAGCCGGGTGTTGTGGCAGGCACCTGTAGTCCCAGCTACTTGGGAGGTGGAGGTAGGAGCATCACTTAAGCACAGGAGTTGGAGGTTGCCACTTTACCCAGGGCGACAGCTTGAGGCTCTGTCTCAAAGAAACAAACAAAACAAACAAACAAACAAACAAAACTCCAATATGTACATTGCTTCTGTGCTTGCACTTTTATAATCTTGGAATCTTTCCTTCTCTCCTGAATTTGTTTGTAGTTTTGCATTTTTTCCAACTTGTTGCATTTTAGTTTTCATTTGCCTATGTTTCTACTTCATTTTTGCCATATAGTCCATACTCTTTTCACAATTGCGGTCCATTGGGACGCGTGGCTCCCAGTCCAGTTCTCTATTTCTATTAGACCATCACCAGCTTGTCCTGCTCTACTGAAGTGGGAGGGACGCCGTCTGTCTCCTCCCACTGCCTGTTTCTCTGTACTCTGACACGGACAAGCTACACTCCCTGGGATGCATTGCCATTGAGGTTAGCCCTGATGGTACATTGCCTTTATCTCAGATGAATGCACATCAAGTCTCTTCTCACTGTCAGCAGTGTTATATTTTCTGGAATTTGTGGTTTCTTAGATTTGGAAGAGGTGGGGGTAGAGTTGGAGATGAGGGTAAGGGAACAGGCCTGAGGCTGAGGATGGAGGGGGAGGTTTGAGGTCTCTCTCTCTCTCTCTCTCATCTGGTGGTCTTGATTTCATTCATCAGAGCCCAACTGTTAAGAGTTGAAGTCTCAGCAGCTGTTATTCTAATCCAGTGCCACCCATTGTTTCTAGGTTCTAGTATTGGGATATGGTCAGTTTCAGTTTTGTTACAACTTTTTATCAGTTTCTATGTCTTCACTGCCATTTACGAGAACTCAGCAATCTCAATGTCTATCTGAGGAACTTGTGGCTTTGTACCATTTTGGACCAGATGCATCATATTTGATTTTATAAGATTTGTGTAAAAAAATTTTCAATGCCTATTGGCAATTTGTGAAGACTTTACAAGTGTGGTTTATAAAAGATTAAAAAACTTTATGTCTATGTAGCGTCATATGTTGCTTATTGTGGGAAAACTTGGCATGCATGCAGTTTGTGGGGTGCATGTGATGGTGGGGTGTAGGGATTTCTTTTTTCTGAGTCCAGGAACAGCATAATTGTTTTATAATAGCCAGGATTTTGCTCCTTTTATGGCAACAGTTTTCAACCTGTGGGTTGCGACCTCTTTGTAACAATGAAAATACATCCTGCATATCAGATATTTACATTGTGATTCATAACAGTAGCACAATTACAGCTATGAAATAGCAACGAAAATAATTTTATGTTTGGGGGTCATGGAAGGTTGAGAACCACTGTTCTATGTTAACCAAAGCCTCACTTCTAGTTCCTTCTTTCTCCAGATGGTGGTGGTAGTGGTCGTAATAATAGTAAGTCATGTTTACTGAATTGTTTTTATGGACCAGTACTGGTTGTACTATGAGTTGTACTATGTCAAGACTTCTGAAGGCTCATTTAATCCTCACAACCCTGAGAGGTAGTTATTAGTAATGTTATTGTCCCCACAGCACAGGTTAAACAACTTGCTTCAGATTGCAGAGCTCACAAGTGGTGGGCCGGGGTTGGAATCCCAGTCCTCTGCTTCTAGGGTTCTAAGTCCTGTCCATCACACAGAACGGTCTTTCAAACACCTGCCTTCCCTGCAGTCCACCCCTCCCCTCCTTACAGACCTTGAGGTTCTACTCAATACCTGAACTGTAGGGTTTAATGTCTATTTCATCTTGGGTTGAAATGTCTCTTATTTGTGGTAACACCAGAAATGAAGGTGATGGAGCAAGTTTGGGAAGTTTAAACTTTTTTTTCTTCCTCTTTTTGGAGTCATGATTTAGATACTAGTTAATGTCTAGGTAAGAAAAAACACACAGTCAAGTCCTGTTAACACTTTTTGGGGGGTCAGTTCTGATACTTTATTTCTTGTCTGTGCCTCAGTTTGTTTTGCCATATGATGACATATAGTACTTATTTCTTAGCCTTATAGTGAAAATTAAAGCACTCGTACATGTGAAGTATTTATAACAGTGGATGCTATATAGTAAATGATGAATGTATTATTGTTGATATTTTTATTATTAGTAGTAGTCTTATAATACAATTTTCCACTTTCATTGTGGTCCTAAGTCAATGAAAATACATTTGTATTTTCACAAATTATAAACTGAGCTACACTTCCCCTGCAGTTCATAATTAAAGTTTGCCAACTTGATGAACTGACGTCTGTAATTATAGGGTCCTATTTAGTGATCAGGGTTAGGTACCATGTCATCATGTCACTAAATGTGCTAAATGTTTGCAGCAATGGAAATGATGTCTTAGACATTTGGTTAAACTCAGGAACAAGTGATTTTTTTTTTCCAACTCCGTGGTCATGGGGTTTGGGAATGCATGAATAAAGGAACCACGAGGGCATGTCTACCCATTCATTTAATTTCATTGCCTTTGTGAACCACAACCCATTTCTAGGAACTGTTTGCAGAGGCAAGCAGCAAAACTTAAGGCTTTGTTTTGTTTCATTTTCTCCAATGTTCCTGCCAACTTGCAGGCAAGGAAGGTCTTGGGTTAGAGGCTGGGTATGGAAAGGGAGCCAAGCTGTTTCCCTGCTGCTGGTATTTCTCTTCCCTTGAACATGTTTTGGGGTTCATTGGCTCCTTATTTTTTGTTCAGCAACATTTACTGAGGCAGTATGGGCCATGGAAAGGGCAGACACTGGAGTTAGTGACTGTGCACATGCTGTGCCCTCAGGAACTTCATGATTCTGCTCTGCTCATTGGGTCCACTCATGTCAGTGGGGTCGCAGGCATCCTGCAAAGAAGTTTTTTTTTCTTTCTTACAAGTTCCTTCCCCTTAATTTTCAGCTTGGAAATACACATCAAGGTGGTTAATGTCTCATCTCATGAGATGTGCGAGCTTACTTTGTGTGCTCACGGTGGAAAGCCTGCCTACATGGACGGGGAACATCTTTGCTTCGAACTGTAGCATGCTTGGTGGAAGAACCTTTGGATTTAGGATGAAAAGTTCTGGTTTTTAGCCCTGGATATGCATCTCTATCTGGATGACTTTAAGCATTAGGTTCTTCAATCTGAACCTAAATTCTTCATCTATAAAAGGAGGGAATTTAATTTGATCAGTGGTTTTTAAATGTTTCTGCAGAATCTTACAGGCCTGTAGAGTTGCTCTGGGAATTGGGCCACAGTTTGATTCAACCATTAGTTGTAAGTTAAAAACCCATTATGTTTGAATCCTTGATTTATGGATGGTTTTCTTGAGCACATCAGCAATTGCAAACATGTCAATTTATGCCATCACAATTATGGTGTTGACAAAACTGATTCTGTTAATGAATTGGTTGGCTTCATGTTGACTGTAGGCAAAACAATGGCTTCAGTACCGCCACAAATCAGCATCCAAGTGTTTGAAGGCAAAACTCAACCTTCGCCCTCTGGTTCTCATGGCTCTACTCCTCTGACAACCTCATGCTCATCTCTCCTGCCAAGGAAGCCCTGAAATGAATGCTGTCTTTCTAACAAACAAGTGCAAGGACACAAGGGAAACCCAGTGGGTCCAGAACCTGAGTTCCAGTCCCCTTCATTGGATAGGCCATTGTCTACTGCAGCTAAGGAAATAGGCATGGGATGATGTCCTCTGGGGGAGCCCCTCCATGCTTTTGGCTCAGAAGTACTGTTGTCACAGGGAGTTCTTGGTTCATTTATACATTTGCTCTAAGTACAGGAGCAACACTTTATCAATTAGTTATTACAGACATCTTTGCTTCCCTCTAATATACTTTGTAAAGTGCTGGCTGCCTGTTTTCCTACTTCCTGGGACTGACTATAAGAGGCTACATACTGTCAACTTTCTGACTGGGGTGCTCTATGTCTGTCATTGCTACAACCACAATCATTGTACTATTTTGCAACTAGAGTTATTTAAGGGCTATGCAGGAAGAGTCACCTCCTGGGTAAGTCTAAGTTGAAATAGATTTCCCCATTACCAGGTGCTAGGGCAGTTCTTTAATAACCTGAAACACCCTCCCCTCTGGCTCTGTCTCAAAGCCAGTGCCATAGAAGTTACTGATTAGTTTTTCTAAACATGGTATCTAAAGGTTAACTTAGCATATTGTAGGTTCTTAATGAGTACTTATTGAAGTATAGCATGGCACTATGTCCTTTGCTCAATGTGTTCTTTTACATTGTCACATTTAAGATGCTTGCCCAGCTAGGATAGCTCTGCAGGTCTCAGCCTTTGTTCTTTAGCTCATCACTTCATGGTGGCAGTATGCCTGCCTCAGCAGTTATTCCCTCAAGTCACATTGGCTAGAACTGATCATGTGCTTAGTTCCAGACCAATCACTGTCTTAGTAGAAGGAGATTGTCATTATTGACTTAGAATAATCATAAGTCATTCTGTGGGACTGGCCTCAATGCACCCAAACCTTGTCAGAATTCTATTTACTAGTCTTTGTAGCGAGAATAGCCATTGGTTAGACAGCAAGAGTGACCCAGGAAACCTTCAAATATCTTGCTGGTTGAAAGTTAAATTTTCTATTACTTAATAAACCTTACTGCACACAATGACCTTTGGATTTGAGACTCTATTTAGATTTTTGCAAAAACGTTTTGAGTTTTCAGAATTTACTTAAGTGGGAGAATTCCATTTTCATTGGTTCAATGCGAAGAAACCCCTTTTTTGAAATTCCCTTGTGGAACAGTTGGCTGTCTGTGTTCATGATCTGGTGTGGTGGGATGCAGGAATGTTTGCTCTGGAGTGTAAGGGTGTAACCATTTCTTAGTCGGCTGCATCCCCTGGCTCAGACCAGTCAAGAGGAGCTATGAGGGTGTCTGCTGGTCTGGGCCTCAGGCTGTAGGTCGTGCCTCTTCATTGCTCACTGCCGGCCCCATTGCCATTTCCTCCTCCTGATTAGCTTCCTTTCCTTGGCTGATCACATGGCGCAGGAGGGCTCTCTAAGTTTTAGAGTGCTGCACTCTAAACTACTTAACTACTTAATTAGCTTCTTCACTTCTCAGGCAAGGTCCTTCCACAGGGACCTAGGCTGAGCAGCTGCTGATGAGAATAGGCAAGACAAACTGGGGATGATTTATTGGCACTCACTGCAACTAATCTAGTAGAATAAATAACAGGTTGCAGCACCCCAGAATTTCTCCAGCAGCAAGGCCAGTGTATCTCAACTTCTTCCCTTCATCCCTTCATTTTGTATTTGCAACACAAAGTCCTCCCAGACACCTCCAGAAATGTTCTCAATAGGCTGCTTCTCTGAGTAGGGTTCATTTCCTTCCAAGCATTTCCCCCATTTTTTTGATCATAAGGTGGAGCCCCTGTTGCCAAGGCATGGCGGGATCGTGCAGATCCTGTAAACAGGTGTGCCAGCTTCTTCTTTTTTTCCTATTTGTCAATAAATTCTTGTGGGACTGTCAGTTTTCTACCTTTTTGTAAGTACTTTATTTAATTTCATCTAACTAATATGGTACTGCATTTCCTCAAATATAATAGATTTCCTCCTGATGAAAACAAACCACTTAAAAATATTATTTCAGAAATGATTATGTTCTTGGATAAAATACCACTTTTAACCTATTTCTTTTATTGTCTTCCTTTCATTTAAAAAAGGGTACCTCTTATTATTTGCTTTAGAATATTATAGCATTATATCTTTACATAAACATGAAATAATGTATATTTAGTTTAGCACAGTAATATATTCTGCTGGTTTTACCCTTGGACCAGTTGATTAGACTGTCCAGAGGGCTTGTCCCATGTAGCTGATGTTATGGGAGGGACTTCTCAAAAGTCATCTCATTTATCCTTTGTCAAAGCCCTGTTTGTACTTCTATTTTTCATTTGAAGAAACTGAGGCACTGGAGTGTCAAAGAACTTCTGCTAAATAGCAAAGTTGGAATTTGAACCATACTCTCACCTGTTCCAAAGCCTATGCCTTCTGACCTGTGTGTGCTATGTGTCATAAGAGTCTACACAGAACAGGATTTGTGCTATCAAGGTCCAGACCCTGCCAATAGGCTGGGGGTGCCTCAGGTCTCTAGACCAGGCAGCATCTTGTTCACTCTTTCTAAGCTGCCCCTTTCCTGTGGAGTTTCTACTTGTCTTGCACAAGCAGGCCAGTGGAAACCAGCCTCTTTTTCTAAAGGCCTTTGGGGTGCCTTGATGGGTGGTGTGGTCACATTTGAAATTTGCTTTGACTTCCTGAGACATCTTTTATGTCTTTCCTTTCTTGACTGCCTGTACGTATATTCTTGCCTAATAATCCAAAGAGAAAGCATTTTCCTAGGTTTCTCTTTTAATATAACTTAAGTGCTACTTTGTATTATAAAAAGATTAGAAAGTACAGTTAAACTAAAAGAAAAATAAATTAAGATCACTCTAAATTCTACCACTCCAGAGATAAATACTGTCAGATTTTGGACTATGTTAGTTTGGATTTTTTTTACATGCATATCCTTGCACATAAAATAGAAGTATAATATACATATTGTTTTGTACTCTGCTTTTTAATCTTTTTCAATTAGATGCCTGGCTTTTAGCACTTAACGATACATCCTTTATTCCATGTAGGTATATAGAGATCTGTGTCATTTTTAAGAGGTGCACATTATTCCAATATAAATTTATTATGGCTTATTTTAGGCGAGGCTTTGCTACTCAGAATGTGGTTTGTGGATGTTGCCCTTACCCAGAAGCTTGTTAGAAATGCAGAATCTGCAGTTTAACCCCATCCTTAGGTGCTTCATGTCCCATTAAAGCCCTAGATCAGTGGTTCTCAATTTGTGGGTCATGACCCACAGGAACTGTGATTTTTTTTTTTTATTAAATCACAGCTGTGTACATTATTGCAATCAAGGGGTACAATGTTCTGGTTTCATATACAATCTGAAATGTTTTCATCAAACTGTTTAACATAGCCTTCAGGGCATTTTCTTTCTTTTTTTTTTTTCCCAGTGGTAAGACAGAATTTATTTACAGAAAAGAATACAGAAAACACTAAAGCTCCTGGTAGAGACAGAGAACTCACGTGGGGAGAGAAAAGCTCTCTCCGTTTCTCACCTGGTCTTTCCCCATCTCCCCCTTTAGGCTTTTAGTCTCAGGGTATACATAGGTGTATGGGTTCCTTGGTCAGGAAACGAATGAACACATTCCTTTCCTCCGGCGCAGGAACTGTGTTAAAGGACCGCAGCGTTAGGAAGATTGAGAACCACTGCCTTAGATGAACACTGAGGTTGCTTCCTGTGTTTTAACTCTAAACAGCATTGTGATGAACATTTAGGAGCTATGGTAAGGGAGGTCTCTGTGCTTTCACAGCTGCAGCTGTTGTGACAACATGAATCCAGCAAGTTTGGGTGACTTGTGCTTTATAGCTCACTGCTTCTTAGGTCACGTGGCAAAGAATTCATGAGATGTGAGACTTTCTTTCCAGGTCAGAATAACTAAAAATTTTGCACTGGGGATGCTAGCTCGTCCTTCTATCTCTCATGCTCTCTCCCTGGCCAGCATGAAGGGATTCTTTCATGCATGCATCCGGGTCCAGAGGAGAGGAAAAGTATGGCTATGTGTAGTTCATTGCTGCTAATTAGCAAAAAGCTGAATATTATTCGGAACATGACTTATTATCCTGACTGCACATAAAACTAAATTTATGTTTTCCTCTCCCAGTGAAGGGCTGCAGTTCAAATCATTGATTTCAAAAACAGCTTAATGAATTTCACTGTAGGTGATTTTTCCTCATTTTCTCTTTGGGCCTCTCTGTGGGAGATCAAACTCATTAGTCTCTATTTTGCAATTATCCATTTAACAAATATTTACTGTGCACCAGTAGCCTTAAATCTCTTTTGGAACAAGGCAAGGTGGAAATAAATAAATAAGTATACCAGGAGGCCCTGCTTTTCTGTTTTTGACTATAACAGTTCTTGCGTCCCGTATGTGCTATGCTTCTATATGTTACTCAATCCTTCATTCCAGAAAGAGAAGTATCATTAGTCTCATTTTCCAGGAGGCTGGAGAGGTTGGCGATATGCTCACAGCCAAGGGTTAGGGTAGGGCCATCATTTAAACCCAGGTCTGTTTTGAAACCCACCCTCTACCCCCAGTGCTGCCCCTGTAGTTACCAGACTACCATGAGCAAGGCACTCTCCCGAGTTTTTTGGAAAATGCGGCAATGAAAATTTAGGATTGAACTTAAATTCCTGACATTAAGACTTCCCCAAAGTGAGGAATGGACTTGCATGGTTTGGGCTCCAGGCCTTGTATGACTGCATGGCCGGTTGGTAACCCCTGGGGGGCCTGCTGCCTCTACCCCCACTGCTCCCTGTGACCACTAGTGGCTTGTCCTGCTGGCACTGCCAGGCTGATTTTTCTTTTACTGAAGGTCATGAAGTGTCACTTTTAATACTTTACATGTATTAGTGTTTTTAATCATAGCACTCCTTCAAATTAGGGATTATTCTTCCTGTAGTTCCAGGGAGTGCTGTGATGACTAAAAATATTAATATATGTTAAGTGCCTAATCGCTCCATAGATTAGAGGGGTCTTAATTGCTCTTTGTGGCAGAAGCATGCATGGCCCCTGCTGGGTGGAGAAATGAGGCAGTGACTCAGAGAAAAGAAGTGATTCTGAGGGGGTTCCTCCCACTGTGACTTTACACACCCTCCCAGTCATTGGTATTAGAGAGGCTTCATTTCAGATGGTTTGGGGGTCATTCACTGAGTTGTTAGAGGTTCGTAAGACAACACATGGAAGGTATATTTTGGTTTGGCCAGAAAAGGCAGGATATAAAGGATATATTGAAGTGGGGGCTTGCTTGCAGGTTGTAGGTAGGTTTAAAGATTTTTAAATTTGTAATTGATTGAAGCAATGAAACTTTTTCTAAAGACTTGGAATGTTTTAAGTTAAGGAAATCTTTCAATTGTAGACAAGCCACTGGACTTGTACCAAGACTCAAATGATCTGTAAGGAAATTGATGACCTGTAGGTGTGGTTTCACTTTGACTTGTTTGGTCTTAGGCCTATTAATGAGTTTGTAACTTTTTGTTACAAAGTAAAACTCCAAGAGGGACAGGGCATGACTAGGTGTGCCTGGCCTCCCTACTCCTTATGGCTGACAACTCAGCTTTAAGCTTTGTCTGGGGTTCTCTGGCCAAAAAGGGCGTCAATTCAGTTGGCTGGGGGGCTTAAGATTTTATTTTCATTCATACATCCTCTAACCATGTCCCATAAGCCGGCCTTTGCATCCCTTCATGACCTTATCTTGGGCTCCCTCTGCTTGGTTAGGGCTCTTGAGCTACAGAGAGTGTAAACGACCAAGGACCACAGGTGCATGTCCAGACCACAGGTGCATGCCCGGACCACAGATGCATGTCCGGACCACAGGTGCGTGCCTGTGGACACTCAAGACAGGTGGTCCTTGGGACCTGCTGGCTTTGCTGCCTGGCTGCTTTGACCTTTAGACTGCACGTGCCCTAGGGTGCTTCTATCTGATCTTTTCTACTTCCCTTCCTTCACTGTTTTTCCAGCCTCTCATGGCCCCCTCTCCATTTTGCTCATAGGAATTTTACTTCCTGAAATCCTTAACGTTTAATCCAATCTTGACATCTGAAGACAAAGGCTAAGGCACTATTGTTTGAGCTCATTTGCACCTCAGGGTCTTTGCGCTGCTTGTGCCTGGAGTGTTCATCCTCCCTGTCTAAAAATGTCCACCTTTACCTCTGGCCCCAGACCTTATCTATCACATCACAAAGTGGGTATTAGAAAGTTGGACACAGAGTGGATATTGGATATTATTAAGGCATTGCTTTTGTTGAGTGTAATAATGGTTTTGTTAAAGTGGTTATATTAAAGCCTTTATTGACTGGAAATAAATAGTAGGGATTTTATTGGTGAAACAAAATTTGGAATTTGTTTTAAAATACAGCATGCCTTTGTTTTTCTTGTTCTTGCTTGGTATTCTTTCCCTTCCTTATTACTCTCACCCCTCCAAAAGGTGAGGTCTCCCAGATGTTCCTACATATTCATTCAGAACCAGCTCAGAGTTCCTAAGAACCACCTCTTCATCAGCTTCCCTGATGGCTCCATTGGAAATGATGCCTTGAACATATGAACACTCACATATGTTCTTCATCTCTAATGAAACATAGTATGACTCACTTTATAGTTATTCGGATATATCTCTGTCTCTGTTGGCCATGATTCTCTTGGTTATAAGTAACAAAGGTTCAACTCAACCGCTTTCAGTGAAAAATCTAATTCTTGACTCACAAAACATAAAACCAAAAGTTACCCTAGCATTGGGTGTGTTTGGATTTAGTGGCTCAAATTATGTCCTCTTTTCTGTCTCTGTGTCTCTTTTTCTGAGTTTCCCTCCCAGGGAAACCCTATCTGTGGTGGCTTCTGCTACCTTGTCCTTAAAAGAAAAGAGAAAGTACATGCTTCTCTTTTTCCGTCATTCCAGCATAAAGGCCTGTGACAGAGTCTAGCTGGCCTGGATTGGATCACGTGCCCATCTCTGAACCAATCACTAAGGTTGTGGGACATTTGAATGTACTGATTGCCCATGTTCAAATCAGGCCCCCTGCAGCTGAAGGACCAGCCGGCTTCGCTCCAACCTCATCCGCCAGAGGGATTGTGTGTGCGCTGCCCGATGTTAGAAGCATTGCGACTATCTGGGCTCAGGGGTAACGTGGCAGCACAGCAGCTAATGAAATGAATTACCTTGTTAATCTTGCCCTCTCTAGAGTGGCCCACCCTTTATGTTTTGCTAATTACTTGAGCCCATTTCTACTCTTAATTTTATTTATCTGAGTGAATTTCATCACATCACAACTAGACTGTTGCCCTTGCCTCTTAGTAAATCCATCCAAGATTCCAAAGGGAAATGTAATTTGGCTTAAAGAACAATAAGGGACATTGTAGTGTGAAATTGTGGGAACAAAAAAGCATCTGTTTGAGCATTTTGGAAAAGCCTACTAGAAAAGGAAGGGAGATGTGCAAAAGACTTTTTAGCAGAATTTTTGCTAGTGCCAAATGTTTGGCTGTTTTCTGGCTCCATGATAGGCTCAGAGAATGGGGGGCCGTGGAACACCTTGGTTCATCAGTGTGGGCACTGATTCCAGCAGATCCATTTGGATGATGGCTGCTGACCCTTATCAGCCATTCCTTGAGCACTGCATGTGGGCTGCACTCAACCAAAGCTCTGCAGAGCATGGGTTATACTGCATGAGATCTCCTCCCTGGGTGACGCCTCGTGTGGTCCACCTGGTTAGAATCCCTTTTGGAGGGAATCAGAAACTAGCCATGAAAGTAGCAGAATAAGAAAGATGTTTTTGAGTCAGATGAAACTAGGTTCAAATCTTAGGGTAGTTCCTTGATAGCTGTGTGACACTGGGTATGTTAACTAAAATCCCTCTGAGTCTCAGTGTGTTAATATGAAAAAGGCAGTAAAAATATCACCCCGAAGAGTGATCACAAAGGATCATGGAGGTGATGTATAGAAAGAACTAGGATATAATAAGCTTGAAAACTTTGGTTTCCAGTCCTTCACTGATAAACACCAATAATATTATCTTGCATCCTTAGCACCTGTGATTGTTTCAGGGGTTCTCTGTACCATGGTCCTCAATGGTTTAGAATGCAGAGGTGCCTTAGTGACCTGCAGAGCTTTTATAATATCCTTTTGCAACCTTTGTGGTAAAGACTGAATCAGGCAAGAATCATCAGTGGATAGATACTAAGGGGTAGGTGGGATTTTGAAGCAGAGGAGGATATTTGCATGGCCCTACAAAAAGCATCCTGCAAGGAAGGAAATAAAACAATAGGGATATTTTATTTATTTAATTTAATTTGATTTTTTTTATTTTTACATATAAAAATATCATCACAAGAAAACATCAGACACATATAAATTGAGGAACATTCTTTTTTTTTTTCTGGAGACAGAGCCTCAAGCTGTCACCCTGGATAGAGTGCTGTGGCATCACAGCTCACAGCAACCTCCAATTCTTGGGCTCAAGCGAGTCTCTTGTCTCCACCTCCCATGTAGCTGGGACTACAGGCACCCGCCACAATGCCCGGCCACTTTTTGGTTGCAGCCGTCATTGTAGTTTGGCAGGCCGAGGCTGGATTCGAACCCGCCAGCTCCGGTGTACATGGCTGGCGCCTTAGCCCGTTGAGCCACAGGCGATGAGCCAAGGAACATTCTTGTAGGAGAAAAAAGTATTAGGGTGGACAGGGAAGTTCTTCAAAACTGTCATTGTCATTAAAGATAAGGAAAGGCTGTTGGAAATGTTCCTCTTTATTTATTTATTTTTAAAACATAGTCTCACTCAGTCATCCTGAGTAGAGTGTCCTGGCACCATAGTGTTAATTAGGTTTCCACTTTTTGCCTTCACAGAATTCAAAGGCTTAAAATTTAATAACAATAACAATGTTTTAAACATTGTTTAAACATTAAAAATAAGGACTAAAACCAAAACCATGTAAAGAGTGAATGCAGATAAATACATTCAGAAACAAAAACAGAAGATTACTGCATCAAAATATTTTATTTTATTTTTTTAGAGACAGAGTCTCACTTTATTGCCCTTGGTAGAGTGCCATGGTGTCACAGCTTACAGCAACCTCCAACTCCTGGGCTTAGGTGATTCTTTGCCTCAGTCTCCTGAGTATCTGGGACTACAGGCACTCACCACAACGCCTGGCTATTCTTTTGTTGCAGTTTGGCCAGGGCAAGGTTTGAACCCGCCACCCTCGGTATATGGGACCGGTGCCCTACCCACTGAGCCACAGGTGCTGCCCCGATTTGATTTTTGGAGACAGGGTCTTGCTATGTCACCCAGACTGGAGTGTAGTGGCATGATCATAGCTCACTGCAGCCTTGAACTCTTAAGTTCAAACAATTCTTCCACTTCAGTCTCATGAGTAGCTGGGACTATGGGCATGAACCACCATGCCCAGCTAAACCCTGGGAATATTGAGGAAAAAAATCTGACACCATGGCCAGGTAATCAAAGTTAAGGGACAGATGGACATTGTGTGCTTCCAGATATGAGACCCTGAGAAGGAAATACCATCTATGCAGAATTCTGGCTGAGAATATAAAACCTCCACCTCATCACAAGAAAACATCAGACACATACAAATTGAGGAACATTCTTTTAGGAGAAAAAAATATTAGGGTGGGCAGGGAAGTTCTTCAAAACTGTCTTTGTCATTAAAGATAAGGAAAGGCTGTTGGAAATGTTCCTCTTTATTTATTTATTTTTAAGATACATTCTCACTCAGTCATCCTGGGTAGGGTGTCCGGGCACCATAGTGCACAGCAACCTCAAACTCTTAGGCTCAAATGATCCGCTTATCTCAGTCTCCCAAGTAGGCTTGGACTATAGGCACCCGCCACAATGCTGGGGTAGTTTTTCTGTTTTTAGTTGAGATGGGTTTCGCTCTTGCTCAAGGTGATCTCCAACTCCTGGGTTCAAGCAATCCACTCCACCTGCCTCGGCCTCTCAGAGTGCTAGGATTACAGGAGTGAGCCACTGCTATAGACCCAAGGAAATATTCCTTACTAAAGAAGGCTGAAGAGGCATGACAATTAAATGCAACACCTGACCCTAGACTGATCCTGCCTGGAAAATGCTGTATAAGACATTATTAGATCAACTGACAAAATTGGAATGCAGATAGTAGATTAAAATGTAGTATTAATGTAAATAAATGACATTGAAACTGTACTATGGTTTTTACTATTCTTAGGAAATATGACCTTAAGTATTTTGGGGTAAAAGGCCATAACGTATGTAGTTTACTCTAAAATGGTTAGGAAAATAAAAATACAAAATAAATAATAAATTTATATATCTTCTATACACACATTACACACACACACACACACAGGTGCATGCACACATACACACAGATATGCTGGTGGGGCGGGGGAAGAGGGAAAAAAGAGAGAAAATCAAATGGATAAAGTGTGTATGGATGTTCTTTGTATTATTTTTATTTTTGCAACTTTTTGTAAGTTTGAAATTATTTCTAAAAAAGTTAAAAACAATACATCACACTCTTCCTGACTTCCCAGCTCCCAGAGATCTGGGTTGGCAGAGGTGTTGGGGAGGTGGTGATAAATGGGAGTGTGCTGAAGACACTTTCCAGGTGATTCTGATAAGCTGATTGAAAGGAGGAAGCTGGACTCTGTCATGGGCAATCACTTTTGACACATAAATTCTTTAATTATAATTAAGTTGTGGTTAAACTAAGAACCTTAATTTTGTAGAGCCTAAAATGAAAGAAACTTTGTGACTGAGGGCTAAAGGATATAGGAAGGAATGAGGGAACAGAGGTCTATGACTCAAGTAGAGTCTTTAGCTAAAAATTTTAGCCCATACACCTAGGTGTGCAAGGCATATCACTTTTCTTTAATTTTCTGAAAATCAACTTAAATCATATTCTAAGTTCCTATCCCAATAGGTTAAGAGGAAGTTCAAAGAGTCATTACTCCAGCTCTCCTTTTCCAAGGACTTTATAACTCATATAAGTCCTAGTTATCAGAGCAGCACAGAGTGGGTTGAGGGAAGGAAGATGCCCATCATGACTCACTGGCCCACGCTGGGCACCAGGGGCCTTCCTGGCCCCAGTGTGGCTCCCTGCAGGTCTGGCTTTGCTGCTTCTCTGCCATGGCCAACACACACCTTGTGTCCCTAGAGGAGCTGCCATGTTGGGGGCCTCTTACAGCACCCCTCTGAAGTTCTGCCACCAATCTGGTATCTGCCACCAAGGTGCAGACCTCCCGTATTCAAGGGACCCCATCTCCAGTTTGGAGCCCTTATCTTTTGGGGACTATGTTTCCCTCTTCTCCTTCAGAGCCTTCAAAATGCTGTAGCATCCTTTATGCCTTCCTCCCAGACATCTGTTCACCCACCAGCATAATTTTTTCACTGGCTTTAGGATTTTAGAAAAGACAAGAAGGGGCCACAGACTCAGCTGCTTGGAATTGGGTGTGAGGTGGAGGTGACAATCACAGAGAACAAAATAAAAATTAAATTTAGAAATTATCCTGGCATATGACTTCTCATCTTCTATGTGCAGTTCAATTTAGAATTTAAAAATTAAAAAAATTCCTGTCCATCATGGATGAATCAGGTAAAATTCTACCTCCTTACCCCATCTTTGGCAGCTGTTTTTTCACAAACCATTAGATGTCACATCTAAAAAAGATCCCAGAGCCATCACAGGTGTGAGCCATCCATCTCGGGGTCAGCACACCATGTTTGTAAATATTTTGCTTTTCAGAATGGAAGGCTTAGGGTAGTTTTAGTCCATCACTTTTTTTTTCCATTTAAGGACAATACTTTAAAACTGGTGACATGGTAATAGAAAAATCTATAAGGTAGTGGTTAGAATAGATGCCGAAGGAATAAATGATTTCAAAATGACTTACATCCACCAAAATGTCTGTCTAGATTTTTTGGTACATATTGTTCTAGGAATATCATTTATAAATACTTATGAATGGGTTCAATGTAAAAATCTAAGTTGACTTAATTCTGGGCTTCTGAGTCAAGAGGTCAATAGTGGATCTCACAAGTCAGTGACAGGGATTTTTCAGGTTCTCTCAGTCCCTCGGGGGATCTTTCCTCAGTGAAAACCCACAGACAACCACCCTTCATGGACTGATCACTCTGCTCATGAAACAAAGATTGGGGTGAATACATTGGAGGAATGCATTTCATTGGGGCCTTCTCTGTGTCAGATGTTTTATGGTCTGACAATTAAGTTTGCAAACTTATCCTAGAAAAAAGTGCTACATACCTCATTGCTGAGTATCACCACAGTCATCTCCAAAGTACTCCCCTTGGGAAGATGTGTACCAATGTCAGCACCTAGTCCACCCTTCAAAGCAATTTGGAACTTTTTCTGGAATGGCCATCAGACCTGTTGTAATATATCATTGTGTTACCCTTAATGTCCTGAATGTCATCAAATTCTTTTAAATATTTCCTTTATCTTTGGGTAAAGAAAAAAATCTTTCAGGGCCAGATCAGGTGAGTAGGGAGAGTTTTCCAATACAGTTATTTGTTTACTGGCTAAAACTCCCTCGTAGACAGTGCCGTATGAGCTGGTGGCATTGTCATGATGCAAGAGCCAAGAGTTGGTGGTCAAGATTTTCTGTTAAGATTTTCCTAACCATTTCTCTATTGATGTTTACTTGGTACGCTATGCTTCTCATAGTCAGATGATGATTTTGATGTCCAATTCAATGTATTTTTATAATGCTTTTGTCAGTTCTGCTCATTACTGGGCATCCTGACTTCTCTTCATCAGTGACGCTTTCTCTCCTCTCAAAAAACATTTAATCCATTTGTAC
This sequence comes from Arctocebus calabarensis, assembly GCA_963573935.1. Taxonomy (NCBI): domain Eukaryota; kingdom Metazoa; phylum Chordata; class Mammalia; order Primates; family Lorisidae; genus Arctocebus; species Arctocebus calabarensis. The sequence goes on along the minus strand of CAUYON010041294.1, from coordinate 24,064 downwards.
GCAGCCATTTTCTTCATGGCATTATCCCCATCAACTTGGACTAATGTGACCCCAATTTCATTTCCATTCTTGCCAAGTTTAACAAGAAATTTACAAATATTTATTAGTTGTTCTAATTTAAGCTCTTATGTTCTTGCAATGGCACATAAAAACACACAGCAACAACAGATACCACTTTCAAGAGACTGCCACATGCTGACATGAACATAGCCAGGACAACCTGGTATACCAAGGTTATGAAGTCTTACTAAACTGTTTGTATAGTGCTGCTAACATAAGTGCATGTTGGCAAGTTTGGGAACTTACTTGTCAGACCTCGTATACATCATCCCATAATGCTCACAGCAGTCCTGAAAAGTAGAGACACTTAAATATTGCCATTTTTCAAAAGTAAAACATGAGGCCCAGAAAGTTGAATAACTTTTCCAAGATCACATAGTGAACTTAGTGAGAGGTGAAGCCAGGCTTCAAGTCTTCTGTACTGCTGAGCAGTTTGTTCCTTTACTGTTGGCTGGACTGCATTTGCATAGTGCCCTTCTCTTCATTGCCTCCCTTGCCTGACTTTGACTCTCATTTTCACGGACTTTCTGCTTTGATCAGAACTTTTAGCCAAAGTCCTAACCACAGAAGTCTCCTCTGTTCAAATGACCTTTGGTCAGCCTGGAAATGGGATGGTCTACCCAGCAGCTCTCTGGAGACTGGTTAAGCCTGGTCCTCAGAATCTGATTTGGGGACAGCCCATTGTTTGGGTGGGACAAAGAATTTCGGGCCACCCATCTACGTCAGAGTTTAAAAGAGGACGTTTCAGGTTTTTGTTGTATGTTTATCTAGTGACACTTGACAGATTCCTGTAACTGGAGCTATTAAGACACAGACATGTTGGATAAATTGACTCATCACCTGCTTAGAGGCAGGAGGAGCTCCTGGGGGTGACAGGTGGCCTCTGTTGACAGTGTTCTCTTTCTCTAGATTAAGTGGGTCCTTTTTGGCTACTGTAGTGACATCATTGGATAGAAATATGATCTTTTTTCAAGGACTTTTCCTCGAGGTAGATGAGGAGAACAATAAAATCCTTCTTTAAGATAAGTGATTTGTTTTTTTTTTCACTTATTAAAATTTCGGTTGAGAGTAGTGAGAAACACATGAGATCTTAACCCAGATCTGGATTCAAATTCACCCCAGATGAGGCCACAGAGGCTCTGAGAGGTTTGGAAACTTGCCCCAGGTCCCAGCTGGTGGGAGGCAGGGTCCACATTTAATCCAGTTGTGCTGACTCCTTCCCAGAACAGAGACTTGCCTGGGCCCAAGCACAGTGAGACATTTGTCCTGTACCTTTTGGGCACTTGTCCAGCCATACTAGTATGTAGATGGAACTTAATGAAGAACTGATGAAGGAAGGTAGAAAGGAGAAGGAAGAAAAGAGGCAGGAGAGAGAAAGCTCTGAGCTGGGTTGTCAGTGCAGTTCCTGCCCAGGCTGGACCCTTTCTTTTTCTCATTCAGAGTATAGGAAAGCAGTTCATCACAACTCAGGAGGAGAATGTTGGCCCCATCTCTTAAAATCTGGGGGACGTAGGAAACATACACCATGTGAAGTGCTTAAAAGTCAGGACTGTAAAGTGATCTTTTCCCATTTGATAAACCTTTACTGACTTTCTGCCGTGTTCAATAATGCATCAGGGTCCAAACTGTGAAGTGAGGTAAGAGGGAACCTACTGAGGACCTCCCCCATAGTAGGCACACGTGGACATTACCTTCTTCAACTCTTAACTGCTCCAGGAAGTAGGTCCTTTTGTTTCCAAGTCACACATAAGTCTCAGACTCCCAAAGGTTGAGTGACTTGGTGTGGCAGGCCTGGAAGGAGCCTGTTGAAAGTTTCTTGAGGGCATGAAGAAAGGATAACTTTGAGTAAAAAACATTTGGCTTGAGTTAAAAAAAAATTGTCAATGGCCCCAAGCTTGTCCAAAATCAAATTTCAGAAAGTTGGCTGATGTTGCCTGCTGGATCTCCTGGAGCTTCCATGTGTGAACCAGTCACCAAACTGAAGTATTTTCATTCTTTGACCTGGCTTTTTTTTTTTTTCTTAACACACTGATTCCTTAGGGACCCACAAGTGTTGAATTCCCTTGGCTGATACGGGTTGTGCTGGGCATGCATACAGCTTGTTAACTGAGAATTCCCAGGGGCATGCCCTTGCCCTTGTCCTGCTGCACTCCAGCTGCCCCCAGGTTATGCCACCTGCAGGGCCCAGCTCTCATGGGCCAGAAGGGAAATGCCTGGAAAACATAGCAGCAGGTGAGTCATTGTCGGGTTTCCCTGTTTTGAAGGTGCTGGTAATAGTCACATGCTGATATCCATCACAGATCTAGTAAGACTGTTCTATCTCAGAGCTTTAAATGCCTATGATAGGCTGGACCTTTGGCCAGGATGTAACTTAATCCTGAGAAGTAGGTTTTATTATTTCCATTTTGCAGATGAAGATGCATGAACTACAAGAGGAACTTGCCATGGTCCCCAAGGTGGTGGGAAGGAGAACCCAAATTCAAATTCAATTGCCCTGACTCTGAGTCAGCATCCTTCCTTGAGCAGAGGCTTGCCCCTGGCCCAGATCACAGTGAGGTATTTGTCTTGTATCTTTGGGGCACTGGTCCATTTATCTGCCACTCCTGAAACTTCTACAGTAGGGCCTAAATCTACTGTCTGGCTCTTTGGATCCAACTTGCCAGCATGGACAGCATGTTACCTGCTGTATCCATGTCTTGGCTACAGGGTAGTCCCCTTGTAGGATGGTCTCTGCCTGTCTCTTTCATCAAGATGTAAGGAGGATATTTGATTCTGCTCCCAGAGATATAATGTGGCCATGCAGCATCAGAAAGCACCAGGCAGAGCACTGCAGGAGTCTGGCCAGCTGGAAGCAACCCCCCCAACCCCCTGTCGGGCTTCTGGCCTTACCAAGTTCAAATAGTTGAGATGAATGTGAACTTGAATGGCATTGTCTGTCTTGCTGCTCAAGAGGTAGCCACCACTTCTTCTATTTCATGATTGCTTAACAATAACAATAGTAGTGGTAATAATAACAGCAAACACTCATAGAATTATTACAAGGTGCTAGACACTGTTTTAAGCATTTTACAAATAGTATGTCATTTAAATTTTCACAACAACAATTTAAGTAGGTATAATCATTATTCATTTTATAGTTGAAAACATGAGGCACAAAGAAGTCACATAAATTGCCTGTGTTCATACAGAAAATAAGGGAGCTGGGATTTGAATTTCGGAAATTGGTTTCTGACATATCATTTAAACAGAAATTAGATAGACATGATGGCTCATACCTGTAATCCCAGCATTCTGGGAGGTCTAGGCAGGAGGATGGCTTGAGCTCAGGAGTTGGAGACCAGCCTGAGCAAGTGCAAGACCCTGTCTCTAAAAAAATAGAAAACTTAGCCAGCTGTGGTGGTGGGCACCTCCTAGGTACATAGGAGGCTGGAAAGATCAGTTGAGCCCAGGAATTTTATGGTGTAGTGAACTATGATGATGCCACTGCACTCTGGACTAGGGGACAGAGCAAGACTCTTGTCTCAAAAAACAACACACAAAAAACCAAAACACCCAAACAGAAACACATAAATTGGTCTTCATTGCTGGATATGCTGGATGTATGTTTATGGAGCAGAGGGGTCAATGGACAGACAGATAAACTGATAAATTTTGGCCCTCCTACCAGTGATCAACCTCAAGATGACCTTTGGTGGGGCTGACTCAAAGAAGGTAAAGACAAAATAAGAAGCTGAAACTAGGAGACTGGACTAGAAGTCAACACAGTGACAGGCTATTATCGATTTGCAGGTCATAGAACATTTTTATATACCTTGTCTTATTTAGTCCTCCCAATGACATGTAGTAGAGGCAGAGAAGATGCTATTACCTCCATTTTACAGATGAGGAAACTAAGGTCAACAGAGGTGACTTGTCCAAGGCCATGTTGCTGTGTATCCAGTGGTTCTCCCAATATTCCACAGGACTGGCCAAACCCAGAGCATGGCAGGGGAGCTGATGAGCAGCTGAATCACCCTGTGGCCAGGTGAGGCCGAGTGGACAACAGGAACACCCTGGCTAGGCTGGCTGAGATGCCGGCAGAGGGGACTGACTTCTATGGCAGAAATGCAGTTCTCACAACTAGGTGCCATACACCTTCCCACTCAGACTCTGGAGGAAGCGGGGCTGGGGTGTGCACCTCCAGAGCTTTGCCACCAGCTGACTTGGTTGGCTGCTCCCATTATGGGCCCCCTAGCCTGGTCATCTGACAGGACAGTCACACTGCCAGCCCTGCAGTGGGAGTCCCTTGTTTGTATCTCTGAACAGGATGTTTATGCTAAACTTTTAGAAAACGCCACCAAGCCAACTACTCATGTTTTATACCCACTTGAGTGAAACCTCCTGGGAGACATCTGTTTGTTAAAGGTCATATGCTCAGGTCCCCGAAGATTAATTCCTTGTGTGAACTCTGCCTTAAATGAAGTGGCAAAATACATCAGAACTAGTTGGGGTGAAATGCCTTTTAATTTCTCCTCCTCATCTCCTTGTCTATTTCATCGCTGTGGGTCAGACTTTAACCATCCCTTCCCTCCTAATCTCGGTCTTCCACTCTCTCTGCACACAGCTGCCACAGTGCTGGATTTGAAACAGTGGGATTGTGTTACGTCTTTGCCTAAACATTTGATGTGTCCTTATTTCCCTCATGAGGAATTTCTCAGCACAGTTTTCCAGGCCCTTCCTAGATTTCCACTAGGCTCTGCTGCTGCCCATGTGTGCTTAACTCTGGGCACACCACAGGCCAAGCTACAGAATTCCCAAGCTTGCCACTGATTGTCCCGCATCTGTGCTTTTCTTTCTGCTTGGGATGTCCCTGGTCCTTGTCTTAAGTATCCTTCAAGGCCCATTACAAATGTACCCTCCTTAGCAAAGCTTTCCAAATCCTTTGCTTCTTTGCAGGCAGGACAAATATCCTTTTCTCTTTGGCTTCCATGGCATTTCGTAATATTTCTCATGTGATCCTTAATACATTTTAGTTACTTGCTTGTGTCTGGATCCCTGATATTCTCAGGCACAGGAGTGAGCACCTGTTCAGCTCAGTCCCTGGAGCCCAATACAAAACTATGGCTTTGATTCGTGAATGTTTCACGACTAAATGATATTGAAGTGGGAGCCAGCAGGACAGCCCCTTGTAGCTACATTTTCTTCCTTTCTTCTCAAGAGCAAGTAAACCTCAAGGAACCTAGGGAGGTGATAATATTTTAACATATGAGGTGTGTGTGCATGTTATACTTTCTTTCTGATATTTGGCTTTAGGGCCCAGGATTCTACGTGAATTGCTGTCCAGAGAACTTGTGGCTCTTTTGGTACTTTTTCCAATAAAAAATTTCATTGATCAAATCCCTTTTATGTGCCAGTGATAGAACACAGGCTCTCTCATGCGATGCCTACCCATGGAGACTTGAGGAGACAGACATTACTATGCTTGTTTAAAACATGAGGAAACTGAGGCTTGGGGAAGTTAAGTAACTTGGCAAAGATCATTGAGGTCATAAGTGATAGCTCAAGGCTGCTCAAAATGTGGTCCAAATGCAAATTCTTGGGGCCATACCAGCCTCACTAAATCAGAACCTCTGAGGTGAGGCCCAGGAGTCTGTGTTTTAACAAGCTCTCCAGTTGGTTCTGATGCACTGTCAAGTTTAAGAGTTTTGAGTGTGGTCTAGCCATGTTCAAATTGAGGTCTCTGCAAATATAAAGCCTGGCCTCATTTCACTGCTGCTCTCGCAGTGGAAAGAGGAAAGGGCAAGGGGTTTATCTTGGTGTCTCCCATCAGAGTGGCCTAGACTCCCATGAACTCATTAATGCTCTTAACAGCTTTGCAAAGTGACGTCAGCATCCTGGGTTCATGCTCTGGGCTCTGCACAGCCGCTGGGATCTCTTGTTATCAACGTGGGAGATTTCCAAAACAGAGAGACTTGGGTTTCAGAGCTCTTGTGGGAATACTTTGGCAACAGGGAAAGGTTAAGTGTTGCAGGTACCTTTTTAGGCTGGTCATATTTGACGGGTTCTTAAGAAGAAAGGAAATGTTTTTCTAAGTCAGATTTCAGGGTGTGAATTTCACCTCTGGGGGGCAGCCATTGTCTCCCAAGAGGATTTCAGGGCTGGGGGTTTGTTGGAAGCATGGAGTTAATCGCGAGGTCCTAGACCCCTGTCTGGGTCAGCCCCTTTAGGTGGGGGGTGCTTCTCCTCCTTTCCCTCTTGCACTGCACATGTGTGTATGTGAGCATGTAAAAAGCATGCACATGTCCACACGTACACAACACACACACTCTTACACACTCTGGGTGGTTTAACTCAGTTAGTGCTATCTCTGATAAATAGTAGGGAAAACATCAGTAGCTTTCTTTCTTTATCATCCGCCTAGAAATTAGCATTTATTTACTGCATTTGGAATATGGTTGTGGGAGGAAGGGAAGCCACAGGGATTTCTGGCTACATTTGAAAGTTGGGAGGGAAGGGAGAGAGATTTTCCCTCTTCTTTTAGGAGGTCTGGTAGAGGACAGTTGTGCCTTTGCATCCAGGGCAACACCCACAGTTTTGTACCCTGACATGAATGTGCAGGGACCTGAGTTCCCTGGACCTGTCAGTGTAAGTGATGTCACAGTAGCAAGTCCAATGTCACTGGCATTTGTCTCCTCCTGCATTCCATAGGACTTCCAGCTCCCTCAGAGTCTCATCCTGTTGTTTCTGGAGGTCTCCATGAAGGAGTGTCACGTGCACAAACGACTGTTTTTTCTTTCAGCTATAATAATCACACCAGCAAGTCCAGTACCCTTGGAGTCTGGTCCAGCCCAGATTCTCAGACAAGTCCTCATGGCCTCATTTCTTTGTTTCTCTGGTGCACAGGCCTTTTGTAGCCCCCCCATCCCATTATGCCCTGTTCCTATGCATTTTCTCCGTAGGCAGCTGTCTGTGGTTTCCCAATGCATCGTGCCAATTCCTTAGCCTAGAATAGTGTTTTTAGGCTTGTCTGCTAGGAAAATTTCTTTCCCTGTTTTAAAAGCAGATCAGTCACCGCCCCATGTGGGAAATGTTCTCCCCCTGCCCTCAGAGTGGACACTCTGCTGGGCTCTGCTGTGCACGTGTCTGTGTTGTGTTTACCATGCAGCATTGCCTTTTATTACTTTATTATTTAGACATTGTCTCCCCGTGTCTGTAACCTCAGTGTCCGGCTCAATGCCTGGCATGTTGCTTATGCTACAGAAATGTTTGTTTGAATTAAATTGAAACCATCTTGGCCTTCCCTGAACCCTTTCCTTCTTCTCTCCCAGCTGCATAAACTCAATTGTCCTTTAAAAGTCATCAGGACCTTTGGAAATCTATCATTTTAAGATAGATGAGAAAGTGGTGAAAATAACAGCCTTTTATATATAAACAGATTCTCTTTCTACCTCTGAGGGTCTATTCATTGCAAGGTATATAAGCAATGGCAGCGGTATTCTCTGGAAGGCCGGTAGCACTGAGGGGGCATTAAGGGGTTTCAGTAAAGGCCAACTCCGCTGCGGATGGCATAGAAAACCTATTTACAGAGGCGGCAAAAAGGATCTTGTTAGAAGGTCACCAGTGAGGTGCCCCTAAGAGCTGCCTTTAAGTGAGTCTTCAGAGAGTCTGGGTTTACTAGGTTTTTGGAAATGTGAATTCTACTCGTAGAGATGACCTCTAGTTTTCACTTAATAATGAATGTTGATGGCAGTTTATAGGTTGTCACAGGCATAAAATAGCATTCTCCCTAAGGCACATGATTTCTCACCAAGACTCTCGCAATAGCCCCAACTGCCCCTCCCACCCCAACCCCATGTGCCGTACCACAGCCAGCGTGATCTTTGACAATCCCAACTCTGACTTCCCATCTACTGTGCTGCTACTCAAGGTGAGGTCCCTGGAGCCAGTCTGTGGACCGTTTGTTATTGTCAGACCATGAAAAAGCACACAAACTGAGGTCAACCATTAGAAACTTAGCAACTGGCAGAATAACTTTATGTTTGTTAAAACTAATGGCAAAAATTTGGGGCTTGCATTTTGTATATCTTTTAATTTCAATGCCCTGGTAGTTAATTTTTGTTGTATTTTACATAAGTCTTTGACGTGTTAGAAATAGTTTGAATAGCACTGGCTTGCAAGGCCTAAAGGTTCTAGCCCTGCCACCCCTCTTGGACTGATTTTTGGTCTTCTCCTGTCCTTTGCCCTCAAACATTTCCCCTTCTGTGTGGATCTGTGCAAATAAATGCTGTTCCCTTTGCCTGGGTGCTTTCCCCCACCTGCCCTGCCTGTGGACTTGATTCTTGTTTGGCCTTCAGGTCTCAGTTCACACATCAGTTTCTCAAAGAAGTCTTTGTCTTTGCCCTAGGATAGACCTTCTCTTTGCAGCTGGTTCTTCCCTCATAGTACTTTCCAAAATGGTCACCAAATAGTTAATTAGATAATTTGTTGTTTAAAGCTGTCTTCCGGCTAAAATATATGTTTCATGAGGGAAGGGGTTGTGTTTGCCTTGCAGTTTGAGCCCTATAATCATTGGGCCTTGCCCCCTGCTTGGCACTGAGTAGATGATCAAGAAATAGTTACTGAGTGATTGAATGAAAAAGGTACTTTTTATATCATTTAGAATTCAGGGGTCCTCAAACTACGGCCCATGGGCCACATGCTTCGGTGTGAATTGGATTTGTTCCCATTTTATTTTTTACTGCAAAATAAGATATGTGCAGTGTGTATACGAATTTGTTCATAGTTTTTTTTTTTTCAACTCCAACGGTCTGAGGGACAGTGAATTGGCCCCCTGTTTAAAAAGTTTGAGGATGCCTGGTTTAGATACTTATATTAGCTGTAATTTTAAAACAAGGGAGCAGTTGACAAGTCACAGAGGAGGGGATTCAAAGAAATCTGTATAACACACAATGAGATCATCAGCCCCTAAATAATTGAAATATGCCTAAAATATTTATAACTTCTCAGTATCCTGGCTTCATTGGGAAATAGAAAATGGAATCATCCCTGGAGACATTAGCTATCAATTGGATTGTCTTCACAACCCCAGGGCTGAGATCTGATTGATGCAATCAGTCTGGCTAGACTGCGGCTGGAGTGCAGAGTGCGATGAGCGAAGTAGGGAGGGACACGCATAGATTAATGCCCATGCACAACCTTTGCACTCAGTCAAAAGGAGTTTGGACTCAGTTTTAATAGCAAGGGGCAGCCACGAAAGTTGAAGGGGAGATGGTGGAGAATGAGAATAGAGGAAGGGCAAGGGAATGTGGATACTTAAATGAGATCTTTATTATTCATGGGTTGATGGTCCGTGTGTGTATTACCTTCCTCTGAGCCAGGCTTGTGCACACGCACTGTGGGAGCAATCAGCCAGCCATGGGTGACCCTTGGGGCACAGGAACAGTGAGGAGGCTGCTACAGCAACCCAGAGAGGAAGTGTGGTGGCTGGAGCTGGCGTCCTCCTGGCAGCAGGAGCCGGAGAGGGGCAGGTGGATTAGAGGCAGAGTTGATAGAACTTCATACGGATCAGCTGTGGAGGGAAAAGCTCAGGAAAAGGCGTGAGGGATGGATGGATGCCGAGGGGCCTGGTTGGAAAGCTGGGAGGATAAGAGTGCCCTCCTCTGCGTGAGGCTCCAGGCTGCTCATGCTGTGCTTAGAGTGGACAAAGCAGGCTTGAAGTGTGCAGGTCACCGTGGGGGTGGGGAGGGCACCAGCGGCCTAGTTCTGGGCTGCCTGATGTAGGGCGGGCTCTGGCTGCACTGTGGACGTGCCAGCTGCAGGTGGGCTGATGAAGGAGTGTACCCAGCTGAGAAAGGCTGGGACAGAGGGTGGGGAACAGGGGTGGGCTGACAGAGACTCTGCTGCCACAGTTTAAAGAATTTAGGCTTAGCTGGGTTTCCTGGAGCTCAACTCACAATTGCCAAGTTGTGGAAGCAACTCAAATGCCCATCAACCCAGGAAGGAATTAACAAACGATGACGTATGTGTACCATGGAGTACTCCTCAGTCATAAGAAAGATGGAGACTTTACATCTTTTGTGTTTACCTGGATGGAGTTGAAACACATTCCTCTTAGCAAATTATCTCAAGAATGAAAAAATAATCCAGTGTACTCAATACTGATATGAAACCAATATATAAACAAGTACACATCCAGAAGAAAGATAAAACACAAATATAGTCTAGCAAGGAGGAGGGGAGAGTGGGGGGAAGGGAGGGTGATTGGCGGGATCTCACCTAATGTGCACACCCCTTGAGTGGGGGGCTCTATAGCAACCTGAACTTTACCTTAGAATTAAAGACAATGCAACCTAACCGTTTGTAACCTCATATTAATTTGAAATTAAAAAAACTAATTTAGCATTAGTTGCGTGTGTGTGTGTGCATGTGTAGATAATCTGTCATTTTCTTTATCTGCATCATGCTTCACTAGAGCTCTTGACTTAATCCGGCTTGACTTGTACAAATGTCGCCATCTGGCACTAGATCATGCGCCTTTTCAATCAAGAGGAGCAGAATGATTCCATTCAGAAACTCAAGCCCATGACTGGATGCCTTTGTGGGGTGTGACAGCCAAACCTGAACTTGTAATCAGTCTTGGAGGTTTTTTTTTTAAAGTAAAAAGCTTATTTGGATTAACCATGAATCAGATTTCATGGTTAAAAAAAGTCTCAGAGTTTCGAGAGCTTTACCGTGCCCCGAATTATTAAAACAAACCCAAGGTCACTGGGTGAGCTTCTGGAAGAGCTCTAGGCAAGTTGCTGTTGAGATGAGAGGGAAGAGGATGTGGCTGCAGCCTTGTCACTGATCATCATCAAATGTTTATTTATAGCCCCCTGGCATCACGCTGACCGCACTGACATGTGGTTTAGTAGAAAGCGAATTAGGCAGGGCTTTAGAGCCACCAGCAGGACTTCTCAAAGTGTGGTCAGCAGACCACCTGCATCAGAGTCGACTGGGAAGGGAGCTCAGATTTGGAGCCAACTGGCCTGAGATGGACCCAGGAACTTCCATTTTTAACAGGCTCCCTCCCCAGGTGAGTGATTGTGATGCACAAGCGATTGGAGAATTGCTCCTCAGTGGCCAGGTTTTGAGTCACACAGACCTCTGCGTCCAGCTCTGCCGCCCTGTGGCTGTGTGCGTGTGATGTGGGGTTCGCTCTGTCAGTCTCAGACTGTCATCTATAAAATGAGGCTATTAGCAGTGTCTACCCCAGAGGCGAGGGGTTGTGAGGATTTCATAAAGTGCTCAGCGCAGTGCTGGGGAGGCAGTCAGTGCCCAGGAAATGGGAGCTAGTGTGTCATTTTTCAGCTTCTGACAGGCCAGCTGACCTGGGCAGCTCACCTGTCTTGATTCGGAGCCAAGGAGTTTAACACTCTGTGAGGACAGTGGCTGCTCCCCTGAGTGTGTGCGTTTGAATTAGGAAAACTTAACTGTACACAGGATACCTTCATTTTTCTCTCTTTTCTATAATTTAAAGAGAGATACACATTTAAAATTTGCATTGTGCATTTATATCCTTTTATATACTCTACTGCGTGGACTATACTTCACCATTGAATTCAGGGATTTTCAAAGGCAATTCTGAGCACATGTGATTTTTCCTGATGAGCTAATTTTAGAACCTCACCCAACGTAAGGGATGACTCCACTAAACTTACAACACTATGATTGACTTATTTTTTTGCCTTGATTTTTTTTATCTGCAAAATTGAAATAATGACATTTCATGGGCTGTTAGAAGGATACATGAGATAGCAGTTGTGAAAGGCTCTTAGTTCTTAAAAAGAAAAAGTTTTAAATTAGGCTCTTAAAGATCAACCCCTGGAAACAGATTTGGGGTATCTTTTGTCCTCTTTCCACAGGTGTGAACAGCCTTTTTACTGAGTTAGGCTGGTATTTAATGGGGCCTCTCGCTTTCCCCTCCCTGTCCTATGCAGCCACGGAGAGGACACCCTTGCTTCCAGCACTGATGCCATTGCCTGTGACCAAGTGAAGCTTGGATCCCACTGCTCACCGGATTCTCTGCAGCACATTTAAATGCCTGCTTTTGTGGGGTTGCCTTTACCACCTCAAGAAAGAACACCACCAAGGGCCTCTCTAGACATACTGTGTAGCATGTAGAAGCACTACTGTCAGTGAAATGATCGTGGTTGTTTGGCTAAGAATTGCAGAACCTTAGATTCTTGCAGAACCATTTCATGCCCTATTTGAATCTGTTCCATAGCACTGCTGTTAAAAAGTTATCCAGACCTGATTGAATATTGCCAGCAGTGAAAGGCCCTGCATTATCCCCAAGGCAGCCTATTCTTCCCTTCTGACATCTTTGACTGTTGGGCATCTGTATAACGTCCTGAAGTTTGATTCCTAAGAACTTCTGTCCATTGGCATCTGATACATCCAGTCCCTCTTCTGCATGACAGACTTTGGTGCAATTGAAGAGCAGGAACACTTCTCTTCTTTGCTATAAACAACTCTCCTGATGCTTCTATCCAGCATGTCTCACGCCTTTTCTTCACATATGCAATAGCATTCACATACAAAGCACAAAAACAAAAGGAGATGTTTCACGTGGTCTTTTTCTCTCCAAATGTTTTGTTTTCCAAGTGTGGGCGACATTTCTGCCTATCAGTGTGATTAACAGTGAATTATCGTGCCACATCTGGGTCAGAGAGCATTTGCTGCACTAGAGGGTTCTGGCATGTCTGTTACATCTATCTGATGAGAGGTGGTAATGGTTATTTGCAGAGGTTGTGTTTTTCCTTTTGTAAATCCTACCCACCCTTCAACGTCCTTGCACAGCTCAACTTCTCTGGAGGCCTGAGACTCCCTTCACTACCTTCAGCTTTATATTTGTGTGATTCAGTGAGTAGTCTTTCTTCAACATTCTGGAAGAAATCCCTTCTGCCACTGAATTAAACTGTTGTTTCAATTTTACATGCTGTTTTCATTCTCCAGTTTTATTCTCTATTTCATGTTTATCTCTTGTCTCCCCCTGCCAGTTATAAACCCATTTAAGACTGATATTCTGGCTTGTACATCTAAGTATTTCTAATCCAGTGATTCTCACATTCTTGGTATTCAAGGACTATGCTATTGAAGAGGATTTGGCCTGCTTTTCCACACTAAATTCTCTCCCTTGGGGACTTTACCTGTTGCAGTGAATCTTGATCAGAGTCTCTCATTGTTTCTATCAAACTCTACACTTACACAGTCATTGTCAACCGGACAGCTCTACTTAGAAGCCCCACAGAGACCTCAAACTCAACACATACAATATTAATTACTTATCTTTTACACCCTACCTGTGCCATCCAAGTCTATTCTGAATGGCAACATGTAGTTACTTCAACGAATAGCTCTCCCCTGCTCCTGCCTGCATAATGTATTGTTGCTTACTGAGTCAAGTCAACTTTTTTTTTCCTTTCTCCTAACATCTCCTCACTACCTCATTCAATAGGGGCCTTAACATCTCAAAAATTGCATCAATTCAACTTTGGAAATCTCTTCCTCACCCCATTGCCATGCCTCCCTGGAGGCCCTTACTACTATCATAGTTTCCTAGAACAGATGATCCTCAACTTACAAAGGGGTTATAATTTGATAAACCCATTTGAAGTTGAAAATATCATGAAAATATCATGAGTCAAAAATGCAGTGCTTAGCCTAGCCTATCTTGAACATGCTCAGAACACTTACATTAGCTGACAGTTGGGCAAAATCATTTAAATCAAAGCCTATTTCATAATAAAGTGTTGAGAATTTATATAATTTATTGAAAAGTGAAAAAACAGAACAATTATTTGGGTATCTGAAGGACAGTTTCTATTGAAGGCATATCACTTTTGTACCATTATAAGTCGAAAAATGTTCAAGTCATCATAAGTCAGGGATTGTCTGTACTCATGATGAAACTTGTCTCTTTTATCCCATTGCCTGAGTGGACTTCCTATGTCTCATTCATTATCTATAGGATGAAGTTAATGAATTGCCTTAACAAACAGTTCTTGAGAGTTTACCATGTGTCAGTCTCTGTTCTGGGCACTGAGGACAAAGACACACACAACACAAAAGCCCTTGCCCTTAAGGAGCTGACATTCTAGTGGTAGAGACAGACAATACATCAAATATTCCAACTTTGGTGAACAAGGCCTTTGGCTCTCAGGCCCCAGTCTCTGTTCCCTGGTTTGTCGCATTGGCACCTCTCTCCTCATCCCCAAATGTGCCACACTCGTGAGGTTTTCATGGTCTTGACACATGCTGATTCATTTCATCTGTCAAACTCCTACTTATTCTTGATAGGTTTAGGCGACCTTGACTCTCTCGGTGTTAGTCACTCCTTATGGATCCCACAGTCCTTATTTATGAATTTCTATTGAACCTATAAGGTTATGATTATCTGTTTATGTGACTCTTTCTTCCACTGACTGCTTCTTGAAGGCAGGGACTTTATTTATCTCCTTAGCTTCAGTGTGTAGTATTGTGCTTGTTGCAAAGAAAGCACTCAATATATTTAATAAAAATTATAGCCACCATTTGTTGATGTCTTAATTGTTATGTATTATGACAATAAATTATCAACATGACTTGTCCTATTTTGTTTTCATAACAGCCTTATGAAATAAGTACTGTTATGAAACCCATTCGCACTTGAGGAAACAGATTTTGAGAAGTTGACATCCTCAGGTCACGGGGCTGGTAATTAGGGAGAGCCAGGGTTCAAACAGGGTTAGTTGGAGTTCAAAGGATCTTTTCTTCAGGAAAATGCCTCCCAGCTTCTTGCAATAAATATTTCTTGAATGTGTCAATGAAAAACTTCATAGATGTTGTAGATTTTCATGTTTCTACATTTCCGTGTGGGCTCACTTTTGCTAAGTGCTCTAAGATGATTCCAAGTATGTAAATAATGAGCAGTAATGGCCAATAGCTAATTAGGGTTGTGTTCCCTATGGAAGCATCTGAACTTCTGGGTTTTCTGGGTATTATCAAGTTGGCTTGGGAGTGGGAAACCACACCCTCCAGCTCCCAGCTCCTGCCCCCTACCTGCTTCTACTGGGGCAAAGCCCTTCTTTCTTCATGAGTATGAGAGCCAAGGCCTGATTGCTATGGTATGAATGTTTGTTTCCCTTCAAAATTCACATGTTGAAATCCTAACCCCCAAGGTGAAGGTATTTGAAAGTGAGACCTTTAGGAGGTGATTAGATGATTAGGGTAAAACCCTCATGATGGGGATTAGTGCCCTTTATAAAAGAGACCCCACAGAGCTAGCTGGCCCCTTCCACCATGTGAGGACACAGTTTAAAGATGCTGTCTATGAGCCAGAAAGCAGACCCTCTCCAGATACCGAATCTGCTGGTGCCTTGATCTTGGACTTCCTAGTCCCCAGAACTATGAGAAATACATTTTGGTTGTTTATAAGCCACCTAGTTTATGATATTTTATTATAGCAGCCAAGATGAACTCAGACATTGATAGAACCAGAAGAAAGACAGTAACGCAAATTGCTCAGTAAGTATGATTGGCTGGTATTAGGTCCCCTCCAGCGAGCAGAGGAAGAGCGATAGGGGAGGGGAGCATAGTATAAGGGGAATGGAGTGAAGATTGGATTGGAGGAGGTATAGAGAATAATATTAGAGAAGCAGGAAAGAATTGTGGTTCTTCATAAATTACCTTAGGACCGACTTTGAGCAAGGAGCTAATTATATAGCTTAATTATTTTATAAATGCAAGGTATCTTCACAAATGGAAGATTCTTAGGGGTTTTGTTGTTTCAGCTAAAGATAAGCAAAGAGAGGGGCTGTCTGCCTGTCTGCTTGGGCTAACAGGATGGCAGTACCAGGGTGGAGTTACCATGGCTCCCACCAGTTTGTTTATTTACGCTGAGAAATTCAACTTCCACGGGGATGAGGACACACCTGTTGTGGTGTGTTTTCTGCCTAGGCAGCACCTTTGGCATAGGAAAATCCTGGCCTTTGGGGTCCCTCAGCCCTTGGCCAGGGTCTTGCTCTGCCGCCACGCACTGTCTTTGTCAGTTGGGCCCAGTCTCATCAGCTCTCAGCGCCTCCTTTGCCTCATTGCTAAAACCAGAACCACAGTACCTGCCTGTGGAGCTTCCCCGGGTGCTCTGCACGCTGACACTTGCAGAGTACCTGCCATCTCTCCAACAGACGGCTGTGCTTCCAAGGGGTCGGCTCTTCAGTGGGACACTTCATGTGAAAAGTCAAGTGGCCTCGTGAGTGTCCATGGTGAGATTAAAGTTTGTGCTGAGACCCGTAGTCACTGGTTTCTCCTCTTATTCCAGTTGTGAGCAGCTGTGGCATCCCACTTTCCACTGTGGAGCGTCCCTGCCAACGTAACTGTAAAAATCCTGTCCGGGCAGCTTCTGGAGCAGGGTTCATGCTCTGGCATGGAACCGAGCATTCCTTCTCTGGAGCGTCCTTTGTTGTTAGTTACCATGAGCTCAGTGCCCCCAGTTTCTACTCTTGGCTTCTACGTGTCATGTCTTTCCCAAAAGCTTTGTTGTCTCAACAGTTTTAGAAATCCTGGGTGTGGTGGTTTTCAGACATAAACATGGATCAGAATGATGTGGGGGGAACCTGTTTAAAGTAGGGCTCCTCACCCTTCTCCCCATAGAAAGAATCCAGAATGTCCAGGTAGACCTGGGAATGTGCATTTTAACAAGCTTCTCAGGTGATTCCAATGCAGGAGGCAGGATGACAGCATATGGAGACGCACCTGCCTGCTCTTTTTAACATTTTGATCCATAGAGTCTAATGATTGCTATAATATTTTTTGGTCCATAGATTTACAGAAACAAATGCTAGGTTAAGAGAACCAGATGCAAAATACCTGCCCTCATGATGAGGCCTGAAAAACTTCAGCTGCTGGTTAATGGTCCAAGACGTTCAGGTAACAATCAGGGAGGAGGCCTAAAGTCAAGTTATGCCTTCTTCTAAAATTCTAGCTTCAGCAACATTGCCAATAGCATTGAGTTGACAGCATTTTTCTATGGCTCTTTCATGTTGCAATAGACAGCATTTTCTATAGCTCTTTCATGTTGCAATAATAGGTATCTTACATTTATGAAATAATTAAGCTATATTAAAAATCTTTATATTCTCCTTGTTTATGGAATGAAAGAAGGCCATGTCCCTCACTTTTTCAGAGCCCAGGTCTTTTCCGTGGGGCATGTGTAGTGGGTGCTGGGCTGGGACTAGAGGAGCACATCACTTCTAGGGGGAGGTTTCATAGTTTTGAATGAGAAAGGTCACATATATTTTAATAACACTAATCCTATAGGTTTCATGAGCTTTTAATATGCCAGTGTGTGGCTGGGCACTGTGACCCATGGCTGTCTTAACACTCTGGGAGGCTGAGGCAGGAGGATTGCTTGAATGTTTTGGCAGGGACCTGTAGTCCCAGCTACTTGGGAGGCTGAGGCAGGAGGATCTCTTGAGCCCAAGAGCCTGAGGTTGCTGAGACTAGTGAGTTGTGACACTATGGCACTCTAGCTTGCAGCAACAGAGTGAGACTCTGTCACACACACACACGCACACACACAAATAGAACAGGTCAGTGTGCACTGTGTATCTCTGATGGGACGACTGGAGGGTTTTCTAGCATTCTCTGACAAGATACCCTTCCTTCACTGGTTATCTTGTAGAGCTTGTGTTCCACAGAACACTCACTGGAAAACAGTGTTTCACGTTGAGGGAGCCCTTGATTAGGTATAACTAGTAAATATCTAGTTAAGGAAAAAGAACTAAAGTGCATTGCAATTTTCATGCTCAGTGTCAGAGCTCAGAGACACCTCTTCTCATAAGGTGGCTTCAGTACAGGAGCAGCCAGGTCAGGGCCATTGTTTCTGGAGTAGTAAGAGTGCTTGGGTGGCTGAGTCCACGTGTGATTTTTGGCTGCCTGGCCTTTTGGGTGCACCAAGAGTTTTAAGACCCAGTTTGAGCTCTTCTTCCTTATTATCTAACCTCTGCTACCGGACCCAGGCCCAGTAACTATGTCCTCAGGTACCTCTGTGCTCCCTCCTTGGCCCCATGTGGCCACTTTTATGTGTCTTTCCCATTTCTTTTCAACCATCTCCGCACAAAGGAAAAACACAGCACTTGTTCATTCATTCATTCATCCTACGAATCTGGCATATAGATGCTGCTTACCCGCTTTTAGGCCTCTTCCTTCTACATTTCTATCATCTGTCAGAACAAAGAAGTAACTCTGAGAGCAGACGTGATGCTGTCTTGTCTTTGTGGAGGGAGTGTGTCTCACAGTAGCTTTTGTAAAACCTGTCTCCTTGGAAACTGGTTGACATGTAAACCCTCAACTCCAAAGGCTTTTGAGATGCACTTTGTTCTTTCTACAGCCAGTTGTAGAAACTCTTGTGTCTAATGCCCTTACTGATTAGGAATACTGCTGTTCTCTTCTCCTCTTACTCAGGTCTGTCCCGGGTTTCAGTGTTTCTTTCCAGGAAAGAAGGCGATCAAGAAAACTAGTACTGATTTGGTATTAAGGGCTCCTTAGACTGCTCTTCAGAATTGCTTCCAGTGTAGATATTATTATCCCCCATGTATAAATAAAAAGAACCTGGATAAGTGACTTTTCCCAGGAAAGAGGCAGAACTTAACCTCAGCCTGCCCAACTTACTTCCAGCTGTTTATCACTGGGACTCTTCCAGGCTCCACTGGCACCAGCTCCCACTACAACCCTGCTGTTTCTTCTTATCTGTGTGATGGAAATGGTACTTGTTTTGCTGTTTCTGGTGCGCAGTTGGAACTGTTTTGAGACTTCTCAGAGCCCATGACAGGTGGGTTAAGGAGAGTGTGAATCATTGAGAAGCACAGATAATTTCCACATCTCATTTTTAATCAGTGTTATTAGCTTTTTCCCACCAGAAAAAACATCACCCCACACTGCTGATCTCTATGGGCTCAAAGGACTGACTTGAGGCTTCCATGTTTTCCTTGCCTACACACCAGCCTGGGAAGACAGGTGCTCCTTGCATGTGGAGCCACCTCTTAGGGTGCTCATTTGTAGAAGGGTGCTCATTTTTCTTTCCAAAACATTTTCAAAAGAAAAAAGCATGCCTATGTTCCTGTGGGCAAGAGACACTCTTCCTCCCTCCCTCTTACTGCCTTCCCGGCCCCCCTTTATCTGTGCAAGGGACTGTCTCTACCTGGGAGTTCACCAGGCACGACTCACTTCTGTCATGCATCCTGACAAGCCCACGGTCATCCATTACCATCTCTTTGATACTCATCCCCAAGTGGCTCTTGTATCCTTGACTCTGACTCAGTCCTTCTTTTCTCCCTGTTCCCCTAAACTTTCCACATGGCCTGTGGAATTCTCACCCTCCCATCAGCAAAATCCTCTATATCCTCAACCTTTTCCCTGTGTGGCCTCTTTACCTTGTTACTCCAACTGAAAGTGGGCTGTTTTCAGAGGATGTTGTTTCCACGGGCTGTTTTATTTTCTCAGGCTCCACCCCCACCCCGGGCCCAGAGTCTCATAGATGAACTTCTCACTTCTCGTGGCTGCTTCAGGCCACTGTTCTTGCCTCTTCCTGAGAAGCCCTGGCTCTTTTAAAGCTTCCTCTGTGAGTCTATACCTCCCACCACCACTCCTTGTAAAGTCACCTATATACCATTTCCAATTATTCATGAAGGGTTTTGCAACTGGCCCACTACTCTTACTATAGTTTTTGGTGATTTTTATATACCAAGTAGAAGGTGGTCCCAGTAGCCTGCTTTTTCCATTAGCTGACTTCCTAGCCTTGAATCACCTTGTCCTTGTAACCATTTCCCATGGACATATTTTAGACTTCTTCATTACTAATAATTGCACCCCTCCAATACTCCCATTAACAACATCTCACTGACTACTACTTTCTTGTCCCCCAGTGCACTCACCTCTCATAGTTATTCAACCCCTTGGAATAACTCCAAATTCTTTTTTTTTTTTTTTGTAGTTTTTGGCCAGGGCTGGGTTTGAACCTGCCACCTCCGGCATATGGGGAGGCATACTCCTTTGAGCCACAGGTGCCACCCTGAACTCCAATTCTTGAAGCCATCTTCTTTTTACTGCCCCATCAGGCCCTCTGTTCTCTTTCTTACTCATCTTGTTTTCGTGGGATACTATTACAATCCCTCCCCTGTATTCTCTTTCAGCTCTCCCTCCATTCTCCTTCCTGTAAAACCCCAAAACCAGGTAAACTGCTGACTCTGAGGTAGCTGAGAAAAACATACAAGCATGCTTACCGTCTTATTTGAAAGTTCATGGCC
The DNA here is from genome assembly GCA_963573935.1 of Arctocebus calabarensis. Classification (NCBI taxonomy): domain Eukaryota; kingdom Metazoa; phylum Chordata; class Mammalia; order Primates; family Lorisidae; genus Arctocebus; species Arctocebus calabarensis. Next base: position 3,701 of record CAUYON010041294.1, on the reverse strand, counting down.
ATAAATCTCGTAATGGATCCCGTGCTGCCTGGCAAATCTTGGTCAATGGATTCTTTCACTGAGAGGCAATCATTTTATATCCTCTCCTCTCTTCTTAAAAGTTTCCCGCTTGCCCTTTCTGCTGATGACCTTCATTCTTATTCCCCTGAGAAGACAGAAGCAACCAGGAGAGAACTTTCACAGGCTCCCGTTGGTGCGTCTGCATTCACGCTGTCTGCATTTGCACCCAGCACCCCCTGTTTCCTTCCACACAGCAGACAGGCTGTGGCTGATGCCAATATTGTCACTGTGTAATGGATCCTGTCCAGGCTTTTTCTAGATTTGCTGCCTGGCTGCAGGTTGAATCCTTGGGTCTCTTCTCTGTCCATCTTTACTTTGTAAGTGAGCTAATTCAGCGTGTGGGTTTGAATACCGGCTGTGTGCTGACCACTGTAGCCTGGATGTTTCCTCTGAACTCCAGGCTCGTGTATCTAACTGCTGGTTTGAAATTACCATTTTGAATTCTGAAATAGCAATTTCAGGCAGAACACAGTCCAGGCTGAACTCTGGATGTGGCTCTTCCCCAGCTAGCTCTTCGTGTGTCTTCCCTGCTCAGTGAGTGGCACCTCTTTTCCCACAGCTGCTCAGGCCAAGGGCTTTCCAGGGACTCTGGACATGCCTTTTTCCTTATATTGCACTCCCAGCCTGACAGCAAATTCTGTTGTCCACCTATCATCCTGAATGGGATCATTTCTCACCACCTCCTACTGTCCTTTTTGACCAAGTCACTGTTTCCTCTTGACTGAACCGTTGCTTTAGGCTCTGAAGTGGTCTTCCGGGTTTCACCCAGGAACTCTCAGAGATTCTGCACACGGCAGCCAGAATGGTCCTTTTAAAACATGTCAGACCATAACCTTCCTCTGCTCATGACCCTCTTGATGGCCTCTGTGGTCCAAAGACCCTTAAATGGTCTGATGTTATCAGCTCTTTCATTCAGCTCCAGACACGAGACCTTCCTTTCTATGGTTTTTTGCCTGTCCTAATTCTCCCTGCTCCCCTAAATTCCTCTGTTCTATTCTCTGCTCATGTATTTCCTTCTCTAAGCCTTTCCTGACCACACAATTTAAAATAGTACTCTTCCTCGCTATGCCCTTAACCCTATTTTATTTTTCATCATGTTATTTAATACTGTCTAACATTTAAGTATTTGCATTTGTTCGTTTTCTGCCTTTGCTCTTGTAAGCTCCACAAAAGCTGGGACCTTTTGTTCGCTGTTGAATCCTTAGCACCTAAAACAGTGCCTAGCACATGGTAAGGCCTCAGTTAATGTTTGTCCAATGAAGGCAAATGCTGTATATGCTTCGTTGAACCTAGATAATGATTTGTTATCATAAACCATTCTTTAAAAATTATCAAATATTTTAAACCCACAAAGTTCAGTGAATAATACAATGAGCCTCCACCACCCAGCTAAAGGAATAAAATGCATTTCTCTCAGAATGGGTAAGTTGATGATGCTGTAACAAACAGCTCTCAAATCTAAACAGCTCAAAACGAACCAGCAAATAAATAAGTGTTACCTCTCACTCAGACCTAACAAATGTGTCCGGACACGAGTGGCAGAAACCTGAATCAGGACGCAGGCTGAAAGCATTGTTGTCATCACTGACAGACAGAGACAAAGGGAAAGAGGGATGGTGAACTACGTACTGGCTCTTGAAGGTTTCCACCTTCAGGTGACATTTCTGCATTCATCTGCTTGGCAGAAGCAAATCGCACATACTTGCTTAGGTTAATGGTGTGGGGTACAATCCTACCATGTACCTGAAGGAAGGATTTGTGAAAGGTTCTAATGACCCCCACAATTACAAATATGGTCCAAGCTCTCTGTGACTCCATGACTTTCTCTGGCCTCTAGGGAACATCACTTAGCTTAATTTGGTGATATTTCATTTTGGTTTTAATTTTTATTTCCCTAATTATTAGTGAGGTCCAGCATTTTAAAATGCTTACTGGGTAAATTTTGGCTTCCACTTTTGTGAGTTGCCATTTTACTTTATCTAATTTAAAAAATTATTATTTTATTAATTCCTTTGCATTGATTTATAGAAGTTCTTTATGTGCTTTGGATACTAGTATTTTGTTGGTTATAAGTATATTCTTCTGCTTTGTGGTTCGCATTTTACTTTGTTTATGGAATCTTTTGAAACACAAAGTTTTTAAGCACTTTGTTGTTTATTGGCCAATCTTTTCCTTTAGGATTTATACTTTCTTTGTATCTTGTTTAAGAAGTCTTGTCCTATCCTGAGGAAATAACATTTTCTTTTCAAAGTTTTGCTTTTCATATTTAGGTCTTTAGTCTATCTGGAATTGAACGTTGTAAATGGTATGAATTAGGACTTTATTTTTCTCCAGTACAGGCAACACACAGTTCTAGCACCCACTAATTTGTAATGTCTTTTCTGTTATATAACAAGTTTCTATACAGCAAACAGTTCAGGACTCTTTATTCCATTCTATTCATCTGTGTGTCTACTCCTGGGCCAATAAAAACATGGTCTTGGTGGTTTCATAATTAAGTGCTAATATCTGATGGAATGAGCATTATCCTTCCTCCCACCTCTGTTCTTAAGATTGCTTTGGCTATATTTGGACCATTGTTCTGCATTACAAATTTTAGAACAAGCTTGTCACATTCCATGAAAAACCTTGTTGGAATTTTGATTTGTTTGTTCAACAGTAGTTATATATTACTTATATATCAGGTACTATTATAAATGATGTACCAATACTTGTTCAGTTTAAATATATACTTCTATTTGGAGAGAACTGACCTCTTTCTGCTATTTTCTTCCTTTAATGTCTTTTAATAAAATTTTATAATTTTCTTCTTAATGGTTTTGCTGTGTTAGGTAGATTTATCCCTTGACAGTTTTTATTTTTATTGCCATTGTAGAAGACATCATTTGAAAAGTAACACTTTATAATTGTATGTTGCTGGCATAAAGGAACATGATATAGATTTTTGTTAACCTGAGATGCAGCAATCTGGAGAGTTTGTTTAACTCTCTTGTTAGAATTAATAAGAGAGTTATTAGCATTTGCCTTTAGATTCTTTTGGATTACTAGGTAACAATTATAACCTTTGCTGGTTAGAATTTTGGTTGAACAGAAGTAGTGATAGAGAGAGGGAAAAAATGCAATGGGGGTTTATTCTGCTCTCTTGAGATCACTGTTCTTCTGGTGACGGAGGAAGATACTCCTTTCTCAGAGTCTTTGGGGCTTGCAGGCTACTGGGTGCTGGGGTGCAAGAGAATGGACATTAGAAAAAAATAACACAGGAGATTTGCCCTAGTCTGAGCATTAGGAGATCTGCTTACCACTCATGTGCTAGACCTGAAAGTATTTAGCTGGAACTCTCTTTATTCATGCTGTTATCCACTTAGACTGCCTTGAGCTAAGGCTAGAGTACACTAGAGGAAAAAATGGAAAACTTACCACTAGTTTGGTGGTATTTGAACTCTGGTCTTTCCCCTTAACCCGCTGCTGTTTTTAATCAGTATCCTCAGATAGGTTTTTCTTTTTTTTTTTTTTTTAAATTTTTGTAAGACAGAATTTATTCACAGAAAAGAAAGAAAAGAATACAGAAAACATTAAGGCATCTGTTAGAGGGAGATAATTCTAGTGGGGAGAGAGAAGCTCTCTCCGTTTCTCTCCCAGTC
>CAUYON010041293.1:0-16419 GCA_963573935.1 Arctocebus calabarensis | reverse complement strand
GATGTGCGTTCCTCGACCTTGTCTCTTGACTCAGCTCCAAACCGTTGGCTTTCTTGCTAAATTTCTGTCCTTTAACTCTCCTTCTGGACAGGAGTGTCTGCAGAAAGCTGGCTACAGACCGCCATCTTGGCTCCTCCCTCCTAAATGAAGTATTATTTACAAATACAGTAAAACCTCCATAGTTGACCACCTCCCTACATTGACCATTTCCTTAAGTTAACCTAATTTTCATAGATCAGACATGCACCACATGTACATATCAGTATAGCAGGCCTAGTTCCTTATGTTGACCACTTACAGTCCCTTGGGTGGTTAACTTAAAAGAGGGTAGAGTAGGATTTTGTACACATCTGAAGTGCATACAACTTGATGAATTTGTGCTTGCTTTGAGGTATAGAACATTTACATCTCGTGCTCCATCTTGCTCCTTTTAGTCAATACCCTGGCCCAAAGCCAATTGCTTTCTTAACTTTTTGCAACGTAGATTAATCTTGCTTGGTTTTGAATTTTATATTAGTGGAGTCATATTATGCTTATTATTTTGCACGTGAATCCTTTTACTCCATAATATTTATATTGCTGCATGTAGCAATAATTTACTTTTTCATTGTTGTGTAGTATTCTACATGGCACTAGTTATTTATTCAGTCTACTGCTGATGGACATTTGATTTGGTTTCCAGTTTGGGGCTATTTTGAATGTTACTATACAAACATTATTTGTGGACATAGCACATATTTTTGTTGGGAATAGAACTCCATATCATATGGTATGTGAGTATATATAGTTTTAGCAGATATTACTAAACAGTTTTTCAAGGTGATCATTCCAATTTCATCTCCAAAAGCAATATGTATGAATTATAGTTTTACATCAAGTACATTGCTTTCTAATGATCTCATTCTAGTCATAGGACTTCCTTATTCATGTTGGGTTTATTAGATACACTTTTTAAAAAAAAAATCACATTTCAATTGATTATGAACTGACTTTAGTTGGTGGTGGTGGCAAGGATTCTGCCCTGTACACTGATCTTTTTCCAACTGAGAAACACAGCTTCCTTTTTTTGATGGAAGTAAAGATACAGACTTCTACAACAGATCACTTTCCTCCGCAGGTCTGCCAATGAGAAGAAAACCCCCAACTGAAAACTTTCAGAAAATACACAGTTCATTTAAGGAAATGTATTCATTGAAGGAGATTGCTTAATGTACAGAAAATAAAAACTGCAGACCATTTGCCTGTTTGTGCCACCTAAGTAATCAACTTGGACAGTAAAAACTCAAGAATAATGCTCTGTCTTTGTAACAGGCCTGAAGCTCTTTAGGTCTGGACCCTTTATTGCCTTTCATTTATGTCTTATGGCAAATCTCTCTCAGGCTCAGTAGATAACATGAAGATATTATACTTCGAACCCTCTTTAGCTGTTATCAAGTCTCATGGGAGTAGTTGGAGAAGAAAAGCAAGCATAAACTCTATCATGATGTGCTCTTCATGTAGAGTTGTGGTAATTTCCATTGTATTTCATAACGCAAAACACAACTTTTAATCTGAACTTTAGGTCATTACCTTCAATGAGGCTTCTTAGAGTATAGCCCCAGGTATTCATAAATATTAGTTGTAACTCTTATTTTATTATTCTTTATTTTTTATTATATCATGGTTGTGTATGGTACATAAATGGGGTACAATGTGTTGGTTTTAGATACAATCTGAAATATTTTCATCGAACTGGTTGACATAGCATTCATGGCATTTTCTTAGTTATTGTGTATAGACATTTATATTCTATGTTTAGTAAGTTTCACCTGTACCCTTCTAAGATGCACTGTAAATGTGGACCCATCAATTACTCATTGCCCTCCCTCCACCCATCCTTCCCGCCCCTCCCCTCCCTGGTCCCTTTTCCCAATTCTTGTGTTGTAATTGGGTTATAGCTTTCATATGAGAGTTATAAATTAGTTTCATAGTAGGGCTGAGTATATTGGATACTTTTTCTTCCATTCTTGAGACACTTTGTTAATAATATTTTCCAGCTCCATATATTACTACATTTTTAAAGCAAGTATTTTGATTTTTTTCCCATGTTCATACTTGTTGCATATTTCTGTCCTCTGTAAAAGTTGAAAAAAATAATTGGAGCACAATCCTGAGTTTGCTACAATTTCTCTTTTAGCAGATATTTTCAGTATTTAATATTTTTAATGTTTTAAAAACTACAGAATTGATCTGGACACGGTGGCTCACGCCTGTAATCCCAGCACTTGGGAGGTTGAGGCAGGTAGATTGCCTGAACTTATGGGTTTGAGACCAGCCTGAGCCAGACTGGGACCTCGTCTCCAAAAAATAGCCAGGTGTTGTGGTGGGCACCTGTAAGCCCAGGTACTCGGGAGACTGAGGCAAGAGAATCACTTATCCCAAGAGTTGGAGGTTGCTGTGAGCTGTGATGCCACGGCACTCTACCAAGGGCGATAAAGTGAGACTCTACCTCAAAAAAATAAAAACTACAGCTTCATCTCTGCACCAGCTCATGTTCGATTTTGTTCAAGTAAATAGTACTAATGGTTTACAATGTCATACAATATACTGTTCCCGTAATCAATTTAAAGCATGAGAATTTTATAAATACTTTAGTTTGATGGATTAATATGTAGGGAAGATATTTTATTAGCTTTCTTCTAACAGAATATAAAAAGTAAAAGTCAGTATGTAATAAATTCTACGTTGAGTCAGGTTAGAAAAGAATGCACATTTGAGGGATCTTTAAAATGCTTCAAATTATGTAAAATGAACTGGGTACTTGTCAACGTGGAGAAGGAAAGAGACCCGCTTACCCCTGGAGCATGGTTCCAGCTGGGTCCTCTCTGCGGCCCTCTTCTGCCAAACTATGATTACACCTTTCCCACATTGTGATAAAGGCTGAGGCTCCTAAGAACAACAGAGCCTCATACAGCTCCTACGGCAACCGGCACATCCCCCGTCACCCTTACTGCAGTCAGTTCGAAACCTGGGGTCAGTGAGATCACAGCCAACATTCTTGCAGTTTTTACGTGTGCCCCGTTTCAGTGGCTGTGCCCATCCCGCACTGCAGTTGTTGGGAGGCTGGGCAGGAGCCGGCCACATCCCGCTCATCTAGGGCCCATGCACCCCTTGAGCCAGCCTGCACCAGTCCAGGAGCCCATGTGTGGACTTCCCCAACTCAGCTACACAGTGTTTTCCTGGATCAGCATTTCTGTGCAAACAAATCATGTCTTAGCAGTACTCAGATGGGTCCCTGCTGATTTCAAGTACCAGTCAGAGAAAGTTTTCCTTGGCTAGCCCCCTACCCCCACCTGCCCAGACATCCCTTTGGAGCTGGCCAAGATGGTCACTGGGCTGCATGGCTACTCTGCCTCGTCCCTGCTGCCTTTCCCAGGGCACAGCCACAGCCTCCACACACACTGCTGGCTGTCCCCCTTGCAGTGGGTCCCCCCCATACTGCTGGCTGTTCCCTGTCGTGGGCCTCCCAATACACACTGCTGGTTATCCCTGCCATGCCCCCCCCCCCCACTGCTGGCTGTCCCCTGCCATGGCCCACTACACACACACTGCTGGCTGTCCCCCTGCCATGGCCCACCACACACACTGCTGGCTGTCCTCTGCCATGTGTCTCCCCCCCACACTGCTGGCTGTTCTCTGTCATGGGCCCCCCAATACACACTGCTGGCTGTCCCTACTTATGATCTCCTCACTGCTCATCTGCCACCCACACACATCTGCACAGACACTAACCCTGTCCAGGACCCAGGCCATAGCCCATCAATGCTTTTTCTAAAATGAAAATCCAATTGCTAGCTCCTCCTTCGTCCACATAAAATCTGTTGCGGAAACACTGGTCTTCTGTAGACTTCAGGTCATTTGTCTGCTGTAAGTCCTCCATACCGAGACACGAGCACCAAATTATGTTTGGGGAGATCATCTTAGTTATGAGTGGAAGCAATAATCTTTCCAGCTTTTTGTCTCCTAAAGAAGAATCCAGAAGTCTCTGATGCAAGTGGAAAGGACTCACATGAAGTGGGGTTGGTTCCACCAGCAGACATTTCATCTGGTGACAGACACACAAAGGAAGGGACAAGTAGGGACCAGAGAACCAGGTGCAGCCCAAGCTGGGCTGCAGACAGTCACCGTTTCAGAGGCGCGGAGGATGGGAAGGACCAGTGAGCACACAGGGAGCACGACCCTTATAAAACCCAAACGACTGCCTCGCTCCACGGATGGTCTGGTCAGGGACTACCAGCGCCTGCAGCAGGAAAGCAGACCTGACATAGACATAAGAAGTCATGTTCACAGCCACAGTCGAGAAGACTTCTGAAACAAGACACGACGGGGAAAAGCAAACAAAAACCAGATTAAAACGATAATGACATCGAAATTCACAATCCTCTGTACAATGATTCCTTCAAAGCAGTGAAAGTCAAAGACAGGACTGGGACCTTTTGGGAGGAAGATCAACCTCTACAAGGCGCATCAGTGTGGAGATACCAGCAGCCGAGCAGGAAGACCGTGTCCATAGGGAAGATGGACAAAGAGCATTGCCAGAAATTTGCTTAAAATAAAGCACACACACCGATGAGCTTATGAAAAGCAACCCAGCCTTGTTAGCAAGCAGAGAAACACAAATTAAAGTGAGAAAGGGTGTACATTTCCTGCCTCATGTTGGAGTTAGGCGGGGCAGTGAGGCCACAGGGGCTGTGGGCAGCACTTGGCTTCCCCCTGCGGTGAGCGGTCAGCCTCATACCCAGGGGCCCTCAGGGCCTCCCCTGAGGTCGCTCCTTGGGGCCCTTTGCCAGGAGGCTGTTTTGCTCAGCCTCCATACCGGACCTGACCACGTATCTTGTCCGGCCACTGGTATCGAGCTGAAGTCACAGGGACATGTACAGTCCTAGGTGGCCCCTGCCTCTCTCAAGAGGGTCCATAAGGACAACATGCCGGTGCCACCACCAGCGCTGAGCCCTGGCTCCAAAGTGAAGGCTCAGCAGCAGATCTGAGCCCAACAGGCCCAGCCAAGACCTGCCACAGCTGCCGCCCTGCAGACCCGCAGGCGTGAGGCCGTGCCGTGTCTTGGCTGCAAGTTCCCAACATGCCAGTAATACTGCAAGGGCAACTGACGAATCCAGCCACATTGCAAGTATTCTGGTGGTTTCTACCAAAATTAAAGTTCCTCATTCCCATCATTTCCATGTGGCTCTCTTAGCACCTGTGTTAACTGAAAAAACAGAAAATACCAAATGATTGAATAGCCATTTGGGGGCAAGGTAAGTAGAGGGTGATAAATTCATGTATAAAAGATATTTTATCAGAAGGCAGGACAATAATGGAAAGATTTAAACACCTAGTTCATGTATGAAAGCAAATCGCAGAGTCACAAACATAGTCTAATGCCATTTTTGTTTAAAACACAATAACCCATACTCTAAACTTTTAATGAACATGTGTACTAAAGCATTAAAAATTATGTGAGAATTCGCTAACATTGACACATACGGAGAGACCGAATGTGCCAGATTTAGAAGGGGCTCACAGAGGGTTTAAAGTATCTCTAATGCCCTGAGACTCCAAAACTAATAATATTCATACATTACCTATAAACATATAAACTGCGTATATGTGGAAAAGTTTGAAAGTAGATTTGCCCAGAAATTATCAACACAGTGTCTTGAGGTGAGGAAATAGGGAGCTTGTGGCTCTTGTGGCATAAACATGGATGCTGTTAATAGAACAATCCAAAGAGTGGAGAAGGAGGGCCTTCTTCTTGAGGGTCAGGGTGTTCTGGGGCCCAGGGGGGGCCCAGACATGGGGCCTTCCTGGCACCAGGAAGACGAGGACGCTGGAGAGGGAAGCACCACCCTCCAGGATGGGCCTCTCAGTGTGTCCCAAGCCTCAGAAGAGAGAACTGGAGGCCTTGAGGCTTCTCTCCACATAGACAAAAGGAGCACAGAGGTGCTCAAGAGATGCCCAGCACCCGGCCCCCCTGAGCCCAGCAGATTCCGCCCTCCTGATACTCGCCGGCCCCGCCCCCCAGAGCCCAGCCCTCTAACACCCATATTCTGTCTCTCTGTCCTTGCCCTGCCAGCAGGAGTCCAACTTCTTCTTCCAACTAGTGTCTTCTTCCCTTTTTACAGTAATAAGTGCTAGTATCATTGCTATTACTCTCAAGTAATAGTATATATTAAATTATAGAACATATTGTAATTAATTGCATTGTAATTTATTGTATGTTAACAGGTGTTGAATGATACCTTTAAAACTATTTCTACTTCCTTAGTATTTCATCTAGAAAAATACAGTAATAGCACTCTTCAGGTGCAAAAGGATGGACCTTTCCTTCAGCTCGAGGATGATGCCATAGGTTAAAGTTCAGTGAGATTCACTGCAGTCCCAAAGGAAGAAAATTCAGCCTTCTTGGTTTCTGGTGGACACTTAATTTTTTCTACTGGCTTATTAGAGTAAAAGGTCATTAGGGAAGAGGATAATAATCCCAACTACTTTACCCCACTGTCAAAGTCACAAATAAAATGTTTTCTAATATTTTTCCAGTTCTATGATACTTACTCATAACAGGACAGGAAAGTTCAAAGCCTCAGTCAAGTATAGTCATGTGGTTTCACCTAAATTACATCTCATTTGTGGTACATCATTTGTTTCAATATTCTTCAAAATCCAAGTTGGTTATCAGTATCTGAAGAGCTAGACTAGAAAACTGAATATAATATATATTATACCATGTTATAATATTTATTTATAATATTAACTTTATAATTAGTATTATAATTACTATTTACATTATTATATATTATTATACATATAATATTTTTATTATTTATAATATTAACTTATAACATGTTATAATATTTGCACTATAGTGGTAAAAGTATTATACATTATTTGTCGCATTGATTTCTAATCTGGACTGTTTCAGCCCCTTTAGACACGGTTGGCTCTGTGCTCACAGATGCACTTGACAAAGACCCAGCCATGCTCCTGAGACCCCGCATTCACCGTCTAGTAATGACAACCCAATGAGTGCACCCAGAAAGAGATCAGTGGGCCTATTTGCACAATGACAAACTTTTGGATTTAAGGAAAAGAACTGCTATGGACTGAATTGTGCCCCCTGCCCTCATTCACGTGTTGAAGTCCTGACTCCTAGCGTGATGCTGCCTGGACCTGGATCTCTTGGGAGGTGATGAGGGTTAGATGAAGACACAAAGGTGAGAGCTCCAAGACCTCAGGCTGAGGTCTGTCTGTGAGGACACAAAAGGGAATATCGCCACCTGCAAGCCAGAAAGGGTATTCTTCGTGAGGAAGAAAGAATCATGTCATCAGGGCACTAATTTGGTTTCTCTCTATCTTTCTTTCTGCATTCAAACTGCTCTTTTCCCTTCCAGGTTTGAAAGGAAATAAATTGACATGTAATACATATGCATATTCATGAGGTACACAGTGACAACATAAAACTGCATATATATCACCATACATATAATGTACACCACGGCCATTAGCATATCCACCATTTCACACGTGTATCATTCTTTAATTGGGAACATTCATCCTCCTGCTCCTGGTCATTTGGAAGTGTACCCTGGAAATGCACACATATGGGCCTCCTCCTGCCTCCTGCCTCTGCCTGCCGCTGCAGAGCGGGTGGGCTCTCCTAGCACAGCCTTGTGGTTGGGACCCCCCACTCCAGCAGAGGGGTGACATGTGGCCACAGGGGACTCGGAGGGCAGAGAACAAACCAGAGAGGATTATTTTCCAGTGTTAGAAAGTCTGGTGGAATTTCTGGTCCTACATCTGGACTTGCGTGGTCCCCCTCACTCCTGCTTTCTTGCCTATTTCTTTCATTTGGGAGGAAGACTCTACCCTACACCTGTCCCACAGTTGGATTTTGAAAGTGCATAATTTGTCTGGCTTCATAGGTGAAGAGAATGTTTTCCTCAGAATAAATAGAACCCTGAGTCTCACTCACATGATCTAGATGATATTTAGATGAGACTTGGAACTTTAGACTTTAAAGTTGATACTCTAACTAGTTAAGACTTTATGGCTATTGGGAAGGAATAAATGCATTTTTCATATAGGAGGGACATGAATTTTGGTGAACTAGGGGTTGAATGCCATGGATAGAATTGTTTGCTCCCCAAATTTTTATGCTGAAGCTCTAACTCTGAATGTGATGATGTTTGAAAACTGGGTCATTGAGGTGTGATTAAGACTAGATGGGTTCATGATGGAGTTAGTGTTTTTAAAAGGGAGAGGAGAGAGGCTTTCCCTCTCTTTCTGCATCATGTGAGGACACAGCCAGAAGGCGGCTGTCTGCAAGCCAGGAAGAGAGTCCTCACCAGAAGCCGACATACAGAGACCCTGATCTCAGACTTCCTTTGTCTAAAATTGTGAGAATATATGGAATATGTGTTCTTTTTGTTAACCCACTCAGGGTACAGTATTTTCTTTGTTGTGGAAATCTAAGTAGACTGAGACACTTCCATACTGCCAGCATGGTGTAATTTATCACATTTTAGACATGGATTCTGAGACATTTGGGCTCTAGAAACCAGGGAGTGTCTTAGAATTCACCATAATGTGTAGTTTTCTTGAGCAAAACCCTTGGTTTTGAAGGGTCTAAATTTTTTAGAATTTTAATTTAAATAGTAGTCTTAGCCCTACCTGCCATTTACTCAAACACATGAGAAGCTTATTTTGAATAAAGTCAATTATTCAAAGATGAATGACTGTTCTTCTACTAACTCTATCACATCTAGGATCAGAAGTGAAAATTCTGAAAGTGTTTTTCCCCCACTGGAAAGATAACATTTCATCTAAATAAACATATGGTCTAATGACAGCTTGAATCTTAAAACATTTCAATTTTAATTTTAAAAAGTGTCAAAAATGTCAGTGTGTTATACTGAAATAAAAGGCAGCAAAGATCTTTTTCCCATGGTCTTACAGTGATGAAACCATATGTGAAGCCTCGTTTCCATCCCGACTCCAAGGCTAGAAAGAGATCTGCCCTTGATCGCTAGGTTTTACACATGAAAGACTGAATCTCTCCATGCCCTGAATGAGCACAGAATACTAATTTGGATCCACATGAGACACTATTGAAGTAAATCCTTTCTTTTAAACTGTTGGTAACCCATTTTTCTAGGGCTCCTTTATTAGTAATAAATCTACTTGAGAAAGTAAGTTCTGTGGCAATTGTTAAAATAAGTCCCAGTATGCATGCTAACGCCCTTCTCATAAGGAAGGCTTCTCTGCCTGAACAACACTTTTGTTCAAATGCTGCTGTCAAGCATCTGCTAAGGCATCATTGGAAGAGTGTAGTTGGCCTGGGTATACTTGTCCTTCCTCCATATTATTATAGCTTAGTCCAACTCAGGTAAAGGCTGTGAAGAGGAATCAGAACTGACATGGGGTTGTACCACACAGCGTTGAGCAGTGCTCACACCAGAAACTGTTCTTGACCACACAGTGTTGAGCAGTGCACATACTGGGATACTGCTCTTGACCACACAGTGTTGAGCAGTATACACACTGGGAAATTGCCCTTGACCACACAGCGTTGAGCAGTGCACAACCAGCAAACTGCCCTTGACCACACAACATTGAGTAGTACACACAACAGGAAACTGCCCTTGACCACACAGTGTTGAGCAGTGCACACACTGGGAAACTGCCCTTGCTTTCTCCAGCATTTTTGTACATGATTTATCACTAGTTTGGCCATTGGTGTTACAGTTCTAGCTATGGCGCCTTCTATTGGCAGCAGACACAGGAAAGAGTGGTTGTGGTCTGCAGATCTGTGATGGCATTTAGAAAACCCTTTCCCATGACAGCAGAACTGGATGGAGCCCAGAAGCAAACTATCTTGTCCTTTCCTGGGCTTCCCTCTTGGTTGAGAGTCTGTTAACCAGCATCAGCCTCCTCCCTGCCCTTCATACCTCTGTGCCCTGGGTAGGCGGCTTCCTCCTCCGACTGCCTCCCTTTGATCCTTGATCCCTATCACCCTCCTGAGCTCCCCTGCCAGCCCCTACCAGGTGACCTGTCCATCCTCACAGGCCAACACACCGTGTCCAGCCCCTACCAGGTGACCTGTCCATCCCCCAACACAACGCCCAGCCCCTACCAGGTCACCTGACCATCCCCCAACACAACGTGTCCAGCCCCCACCAGGTGACCTGTTCATCCTCACACCCCAACACACCGTGTCCAGCCCCTACCAGGTAACCTGTCCATCCTCACACCCCCAACACACTATGTCCAGCCCCTACCAGGTGACCCGTCCATCCTCACAACACACCATGCCCAGCCCCTACCAGGTGACCCATCCATCCTCACACCCCCAACCGTTTCCAGCCCCTACCAGGTGACCTGTCCACCCTCAAACCCCCAACACACCATGTACACCTGTCTCCCATCCACCTCTCAGCTCCTCCCTAGGTAAATAACCTCTGGAATTTCTGAGTCTCCTTCCACCGTAAGTAGCAAATTCTATGCTTTATCCAAATTGGATTACAGAAATAGTAATAATCAACTTTGGTGGAGAGCCTACTGAGGGCAGGTGCATTTCCAGACCCATCCTGTGCACCACCTGGGATAACTTGAAAGCAGCACCATGAGGAGGTTTCTCTGCAGTAGATATCCAGGTAACAGGCACACAGGACTGAAGTCTCATCCACTGGGCACACTTAGAAACACTGACCCCCAAGGATGCACCCACAGTTTACAGCTACCTTTTTTTTTTTTTTTGGCAAAGTCTTAATTTCCTGAAATTTTAGAAATGGATTAGCAAAACTCTCTGACATAGTGACCAAAAGATGAATCTTGGTGGGCAAGGACAAGCCTGCAGGACAGAGCCCTCTCACCCCCTTTGGCCCAGGGCCCTATCCCCTGTTCCTCTTCTCTGCTCCATCCCTCAGGGCCTTGTTCTGGATGTCTGGCCATTTGCACACGTTATTTCTTAGAGCAGCTTTGGGTTCACAGCAACATTGGCTGGATGATACGGAGGGTTTCCACACACCCCTGCCCGCCCCATCATGCTCAGCCTGCACTGTCAGCACCCCATAGAGTGCTGTCCTGAGGAGCCCACGTGCACACACCATGGCAACCCAGAGTGCACCGTCCACAGGAGGCCTCACCCTCACCATGGCACTTTCTGCGGGTCTGGACACTCCTGTAACAATGTGTCCGCCATGTGGCACCACATAGACTGGCTCTGCTGCCCACAGATCCTCCAGGCTCTGCCTCTCCTGCCTCCCTCCCCAGCCCTTGGCATCCACTGATCTAATCACTCGACAGTTTCTGCTTCTCCCGGGGTTTCAACGGCTGGAATTGTGCAGCACGCAACTTTTCCAGATTGGCTCTTTTCCCTGAGTGATGTGTTTTTAAGTTTCCTCTGTCTTTTTATGGGCAGATAGCTCATTTCATTTCAGTGCTGAATAACATTCCATTATCTAAATGGGACACAGTCTGTATATCCATTCACCTACCGAAAGACATCTGGGTTGCTTTTAAGTTTTGACAATTATGAATAAAGCTGCTATAAACATTTACATGCAGGTTTTTGCATACAACTTTCTTAAGCAAATGTCAAGAGCACAATTGCTGAACCATATGGTAACAGTATGTTTGATTTTGTAAGAAACTACCAATCAGTCTTCCAAAGTGGCTGTGCCAATTTGCAACCCCAACACCACCGTGGGCCCATGTGCTCGCCAGCCTTGGGGACTGTCAGTATCCTGGACTGTTGTCCCACACTGCTGTGGGGTCCCATCTCACTGCTGTGCACATTTCCACTTCTCAGGTGATCTATGCCGAGCACCACCATCTCATGACCTTATTTGCCATCTGTATATTGCCTTTGGTGAGGTTCTTTTCAGATTTTTTGATCAGGCTGTAATCTTACTTCTGAGTTTTAAAAATTTTCTTTGTATATTTTAGATATGCCTTTATTAGATAAGCCTTCTGCAAATACTTTCTACCAGTCTGTCTTTTCATTTCATTATCTTGGAAGTGTCTTTTTTAGAGCAGAAACTTTTCTTTTCAATGAAGTCCAGCTTGTCAATTATTTCTTTCCATGATCAAGTCTTTGGTGTTGTACCTAAAAAGCCATTGCCAGGCCAGATGTGGTGGCTCACACTGGTGATCCTAGCACTCTGAAAGACGCGGGCTAGAGGATCACTTGAGCTCAGAAGTTTGATACTAGCCTAAGCAACACAGAGACCTCATCTCTACTAAAAATAGAAATATTAGCAAGGTGGTGTGGTGGGCACCTATAGTCCCAGTTACCCAGGAGGCTGAGACAAGAGGATCATTTGAACTCAAGAGTTTGAGGTTGCTATGAACTATGATGCCATGGCACTCTACCCAGGGTGATAGAGTGAGACTCTGTCTCCAAATAGATAAATAAATAGCCTTTGCTAAACCCCAAACAGTAGACTTCATGTTACCTTCTAAGAATTCTGTAGTTTTTCACTTTACATTCTGGCCTGGAGTGTGTTTGAGTTAATTTGTGAACATGCCCAGTTTCGTGTTTATATTCATTTTTTTCAGCAGATGAATGCCCTGTTATTCCAACATCATTGAAATGACAACATTTTCTCCATGGGTTTGTTCTTTTTTCAAAGATCATTTGACTATAATTTTTGGTTCTCTTTCTGGGCCTATTATTCTGTTCCATTGATCTTTTCATCTGTTCTTTCACTAAACCACACTGTCTTCCTTACTACATATAGCTTTACAGAAAGTCTTGAAGTCAGGCAGTGTCAATCCTACAATTTTGTTCTTTTTCAGCACTGCATTGGCTGTTCTTGGTCTGTTGTCTCTCTGTTTAACTTTGGAATTAGTTTGTTGATCCTACAATGTCATTCTGGAGTTTTGATAAGGGCTGCATTGAACCAATGGATCAAATTGGGAAGAGCTGACATCTCAGTATTGAGTCTGCCTACCCCCCAAGGACATGATGTAAGTGTCCATTTATTTAGTTCTTCAACTTCTTTCATCAGAGTTTATAGTTTTTCTCACCTAGATCTTAAATATATTCTGTTAGATTTATACTTATTTTATGGGGTATTGATATGCATGGTATTATATTTTAAGTTTCGCATTCTATTGTACATTGATGTAAATCTTAGTTTTATTTGTTTGTCTTTATCAATAATTGTGACCTGAAAAGTGGGTGCACTGGGGAGAAGGAGAAAAGGGTATTTGCACCCTCCATTTTTATTTATTTTAACTCACCTTCTTGCACAGGATAGATAGATATGCACATCTTATGCATCAAATGCAAATGTTACTGCAGAAACACGTATGCATGTGAACATGAGGGCTCTAAAGTTTACTACTGACGCCACTACAGGATGAAAAGTAATTAGCAAACACTTAGTCTACCTAAGACACATCTTCGATGTTTTTTTTCTGATGAAGTTTTCATTTTCTGCTAAGATTAAGTTTTTTTCACCCATATACAATATCTGAACATGTTTATGGGGTGCATGTAATATTTCATTACACACAAAGAATGTGTAATAATCAAATCAGGGTATCTGGGTTTTTCATCCCCCGGAGAGTTTATCTCCTCGTTGCTAGGAATGTTTCCAGTCCTCTGCCCCGGCTATTTTAAACTATGCATTAAACAATGGTTGCTGGCTATCTTCACGCTACTCTTCTGTCAAACCTCAGAACATATTCCTTCTCTCCACCTGTGTGCTTGCACCTGTCAAAGTGATGCTTCCCCCCCCGCCCCCGCTTCCATCCTCCACACCCTTCCGGGTCTGTGGGCTCGTAGCACATGGACTCTCTTAAGCTCAGGTACGCTCCTTCTAGTCCTCACTTGCTTGGAGTTTTTATCATGATTTGGCCACTTTATGGTATCCCACAGGTATGTGTATTTATTTTTTATTTTTTCTTTCATTTTTATCTAACTGGTTTATTTCAAAAGACCTGTCATATAGTTCTAACCTTCTTTCATCTCTCACAAGTATTTTTTATTTCATTCAATGAATTCTTCAGTTCCAGGATTTCAGTTGGTTCTTTTTGATGGTGTCTTTCTCTTTGGCAAATTTCTCATGATACCCTGATTTGTTTCTCCAATTTCCTTGTACTTTTTATCTGTCCTCTCTTGTATCTCACTCCACTTCATGAGAATCAAATTTTCAAGTTGTTTCTGAGGAATTTTACAAATGTCTTTTTTACTGGACTCTTGCTGGAGAACGACAGTGTTCCTTTGTTGATGTGTATTTCCTCACTTTCCCATAATTTTTGTCCTCAGGTTGGCATATTCACACCAGTGTCTGCTAGATTTTTGGATTTGCTTTTGTGGGGAGGACTAGGATTACTGAGTGATGTGTGCGTCTAGCAATTTGGCTTCAGTGGTGGGTACAAGGAGAAGCTTAGCCTCCTAATAATGTCTTCAGAGTTATCAGAGTCAGCAGTCTCTGTGATTTCCTCAGTGGCTCAGATGTGGTTCTTAGTGGAAGCTGTGATAGCTGGGAACACCAGGTAGGCCAGTTCTTGGACGGTGATAAATAGACAATATTTTCAACTTAATTGTGCAGAAGATACAGACTTCTGTGATTCAGACAAAGACTTCTTTTATTTAAAAATTGTCATGTCCATTACAATCTCAGGTCCATGCCATTATTGGTCAGCCTATTCTCTACCATCTAATAACAAGTCATCTGGCAGAGCTAAACTTGTTCCTAGGACTTCCTGGGAACACCAAGTTCAGAACTATAATACAAACATGCTTAATATGTGAATGTTACTAACAGTGGTGGTATGCAATTCTTGAACATATGTGGACTGAGGAAGGTGTTGCCATAACAGATGATCTACCATGAATTCAATCTCTCCTTCACTGCATGGTGAATGCCTACATGTCTGAAAAAGGTCAGTGGGGATCTTCCTGTGGCATCTGTCCACTGCCCAAGTTCATTGATGACGTGGTCAGAAATATTGGTCAGGGAACCAAGTCACAGGGAAGACCTTTCACACAGGAAGCCAGCTTGTGGCTGCTCTCCTGAGCCATGATGCTGGCTCCCTAAGGCATCCCAGGAGGGCACATGACTTCCTGCACCAACCTCTGTCTGTAAGAAATAGTGAGGAGAACTGTACTCTTGGTGCACAGTTCGGATTCTCCAGTTAGCATGTTTTTTTTGGAAAACTCAAAAAAAAAAAAAAAAAGGCAATGTGTGAACACAATGTTGAACCATGTCTGAGAAATGGCCTTACCCTAATCTTGGGTGCTTACAAGTGTCAGGGGTCAGGGGTGGGTGGGCAGCAACTAAGTGCCACCGGTCTATGCCACCCCCAGGATTTGTTTCCATTTTACTTGGACCTACTACTGATAATCACATGTTCTGTTATTACTTTTATTTTAAAGAAAACCATCTGATTTTTTTCAAAGGTAAAAACTATCCTTAAAATTTCATTGATTGATAGTAGAATTTCCCCACAATATAGTGAGAACACTGTGCCTGGGAGCTGCAGGCAATGTAATTTAAAGATGAACTCAGCCCACGTGCAGCTCTACTCTTGTTACACACTGCATTCTTCCTTAGATCTCACTATACCCAGTTGGTAGATGACAGGATCAAAGCAGGTGGATAAGAACCACACAACTCTGAAAGTTGCAAAGAACAGGAAGAGGTCTGCTTTCTTTAAATAGAGAGACTTTGGAATGGGTTAATCAAAAGGAATCACCTGGCAATAGAAAAATACAAAATCACTACATGCACCCACAAACCTTGATGGAAATGCTAGGCTGATCTTCTTGTTAGACCCCAGGAAGGCTGTGCAAAGGAATGAACTGTGACTTCCCCAAGTGTGTGGTTCTGTTAGCTAAGAAGCCTTCAAAAATATTCTGAAAAACCTGGCCATGCCTCCCTCAGTGAGTTGATTTATGCATCATATCAATAATCTGGGTGATTAAGATGATATCACTAATTATGACTCAGGCAGCCAAGATGAAATTTGGCAGGAAAAAATGACTTTTGAAAATTAGAGATAAAGTTTGTTTCCTCCTTTTTTTTTTCTTCTCTTGTCAAACAGGAGCTCTCTCTCACACTCACACTCTCCCATGCATTTATAATTCGACAATGACATTTTAGGATTACACTTTGCACTGTCATACTATTTTGTCAAGATGCAGAGTTAATAAAGAGATTTGGAAACTAAATGTACAGTTTGTTGTGTAGTAGGTGTGTTTTCAGGTGTAGTTTTCATGTGTAATCATTCTATTTTTTTTTTAATAATTTTATTGAATCATAATTCTGTACATTGGTGCAATCACAGGGCACGATTCATATACATTCAGAAATATTTTGATCATACTGTTACAGATATCCTTCATGGCATTTCCTTGATCACTATATAAAG
>CAUYON010041291.1:0-47659 GCA_963573935.1 Arctocebus calabarensis | reverse complement strand
CACCCAGTCATACTTTTTTAAAAAGTGATTTTTAAATTTTAATTTAACTAATTAATTAACTCATTTTTTGAGATAGAGTCTCACTCTTGGGCTTAACTGATTCTCTTGCCTCAGCCTCCCAAGTAGCTGGGACTACAGGTGCCTGCCACAACGCCCAGCTATTTTTTGTTGCAGTTGTCATTGTTTTTTTTTTTTTTTGAGACAGAGCCTCAAGCTGTCACCCTAGATAGAGTGCCATGGCATCACAGCTCACATCAACCTCTAATTCCTGGGCTCAAGCGAGTCTCCTGCCTCACCTCCCAGGTAGCTGGAACCACAGGCGCCTGCCACAACGCCCGGCTATTTTTTTTTTTTTTTTGGTTGCAGCTGTCATCGTTGTTTGATGGGCCGGGGCTGGATTCGAACCTGCCAGCTCAGGTGTACGTGGCTGATGCCTTAGCCCGTTGAGCCACAAGTGCTGAGCCTGCAGTTGTCATTGTTGTTTAGCTGGCCCAGGCCAGGTTTGAACCCACCACCCTCAGTGTATGTGGCTGGTGCTATAACCACTGTGCTACAGGTGCCAAGCCTAAAGTGGTTTTTAAGAATTAATTAATTAATTTGAGACAGAGTCTCACTCTGTTGTCCTGAGTAGAGTGCCATGGCATCGTAGCTCACAGCAACCTCAAATTCCTGGGTGATTCTGAAGTGATTCTCCCAAGTAACTAGGACTATAGGTGTCTTCCACAATGCCTAGCTAGTTTTTCTATTTCTAGTAGAAGCAGTATCTTGTCTTGCTCAGGCTGGTCTTGAACTCCTGAACTCAAGTTATCTACCCACCTCAAGAGTGCTAAGATTACAAGAGTGAGCCACCATGCCCAGCCAGCAAAGACACTTTAAAACCATACTATCCAGGCTCGGCGCCTGTGGCTCAACGGGCTAAGGCACCAGCCACATACACCCAAGCTGGCAGGTTCAAATCCAGCCCAGGCCTCCCAAAAAACAATGACGGCTGCAACCAAAAGATGGCCAAGCATTGTGGCGGGCGCCTGTAGTCCCAGCTACTTGGGAGGCGGAGACAAGAGACTCGCTTGAGCCCAGGAATTAGAGGTTGCTGTGAGCTATGATGCCACAGCACTCTATCCAGGGTGACAGCTTGAGGCTCTGCCTCAAAAAAAAAAAAATGAATAAAAGCATACTATCCAGAAATGAGACTGTCATGTGGGCAAGGGATGTATGGTGGACAAGGGACCTAAAATGGTAGAAGGAGAACTGGGTCAGTTATAAAGTCCCCAGTTGAATTGACTTGGGCTGGGTTTGAACCCGCCAGCCTAAGTGTATGTGGCTGACTCCATAACCACTGTGCTACGGGCACCAAGCCTGCCCTCCTTTTTTTTCATAGGCCCCCAAAGCTGCTTACCAACTGCTTCTCCCTCAAATCCCTGCCCAGAGCAACCTGTGTCTGTTAGATTAGCTCCTGGCACTAAGCTGAGACAGGAATTTTCTGCTTCTGCCTTGTTCTCTTAAACCAATTATCATCAACCCTTACATGTCTGGGAATAGGGAACCTGCTCTGGATGGAGGCTGTGTCTTGGTAGTAGGGGTGAGGGAATCTGGGGTGGGAGATGGGAGAAAGGGGACAATCGAGAAAGGGGACAATCAATCTCAAGGAACGGGTGGAGGTCTATTTGAGGAAATGGGGGTGGGTTCATCTGGGCATTGAGAGAAAGTCTGTGGTGGGAAACAGGGGTTTGTTCTGGGTAGTGTGAAGTCTCGATTAAGGAAAGAAGGTTCTTTTTGAGCAATGGTTCTCAAAGAGCTCCCTGGACTAAAAGTATCAGTATCACTTGGTAACGTATTAGATGTTCCGGAGATGTAAATTCTCTGGCTCCACCCCAGATACTGAATCAGAAACGCTGGGAGTGGAGCCCAGAAATCTGTATTTTAACAAGCTCTCCAGATGAATCCAATGTGAGCTAAAGTTTGAGAACCACTGTTCTTGAGTTATGAGGTCTATTATAGGAGTTAGAAGTGTGTGTGTTAGGCCAGGCGAGGGGGCTCACGTCTGTAATCTAGCATCCTAGGAGGCTGAGGCAGGTTGATTGCCTGAGCTCATAGATTTGAGACCAGCCTGAGAAAGTGTGAGACCCCCATCTCTATTTTATTTTATTTATTTTTTGAGACAGGGTCTCAAGCTGTTGTCCTGGGTAGAGTGCTGTGGCATCACAGCTCACAGCAACCTCCAACTCTTGGGCTCAAGTGATCATCTTGCCTCAGTTTTTCTATTAGTAGAGACGGGGCTTACTTTTGCTTAGGCTGGTCTCAAACTCGTGAGCTCAGGCAATCCACCTGCCTCGGCCTTCCAGAATGCTAGGATTACAGGTGTGAGCCGCTGCACCCAGCCAAGAGATCCCATCTCTAAAAAATAGCCAGACGTTGTGGTAGGTGCCTGTAGTCCTAGCTACTTAGGAGACTGAAAAAAGAGAATCGCATGAGCCCAAGAGTATAAGGGGACTGTGAGCTATGATGCCATCACACTCTACCAAATGCGACAAAGTGAGACTCTGTTTCAAGAAAAAAAAAAGAGTTTGTGTTTAGGAATCAAAGGCTGTCTTGGGGGAAATATATAGTGAGAGTGGGGAGTCTCTCTGGAAAGGAGAGGGTCTGACCCAGTGGACCTCTGGAAGGTTGGAATGATTCTATATCTTATTATAAGAATGGTCTGTTCGGTTGTGGGGTGGGGGGAGATGGATCTGCTTTATAAAATGAGAAAGTGGCTCGGCGGCTATAGCTCAAGTGGCTAAGGTACCAGCCACATACACCAGAGCTGGCAGGTTCAAATCCAGCCTAGGCCTGTCAAACAATAATGACAACTACAACCAAAAAATAGCCGGGTGTTATGGAGGGCACCTGTAGTCCCAGCTACTTGGGAGGCTGAGGCAAGAGAATCGCTTAAGCCCAAGAGTTGGAGGTTGCTGTGAGCTATGGTGCCACAGCACTCTACCCAGGGTGACAGCTTGAGGTTCTGTCTCAAAAAAAAAAAGGGAAAGTGACAATATTAAAGAATGAAGAAGTTTGTTGTAGAGATAAAGCCATGATTTAGAAGACCTTAGTTTGGATTTGAGCCTTAGTTTCCTTAACTGAAACATGGAAAGATAGTGCTGACTTCATAAATTTGTTGCAAGGACAGGTCAACGTATATTTATTGGGTGCATTTTTTGTGTAAAACTTCTAGGAATGTAGGGGAGAAATAGACCTAGCCCTTTATTCAGAGATCAACCAGCTCTCTAGGCTGGGTGCCTAGCAGAAATTCAATAAATAGAGTTTCCCCACCTTTGCTAAGGAAATGCGAGATTCTACTGGGGTATGGAGATTCTACTGAGTATGAACCATGGTGTGACCTGGCGAGTAAGGATGCATGGTCTATTTTTCTTCTTTTATGCATGGTAAATTTTTGAGAATAACAAATCGTAGGGTGGCGCCTGTGGCTCAAAGGGGTAGGGCGCCGGTCGCATATACCGGAGGTGGTGGGTTCAAATGCAGCCACGGCCCAAAACTACAAAATAAAAAAAAAAGAAAAGAGAATAACAAATCGTCATCTATTACTAAGCAGGTGGACACTTGAAACTCATAAGGACCTTTGGCAAACAGGCAGCATTTTTAAGTTCCTCATTGCACAGACAAGGCTCAGAGAAGTGGAGAAATTTGCTTAAGAGTACAGAACTAGTAAGATAATGCCAAGGTTATAGTGCAGATCTGATTCCAGTCAGGACATGGAAGAAAATTTGCTCACAAAATGGAAACAGGGTGTCCAGGAAAAGGAAAGGCCTTTAGTGATGCATGGTTGCATGGCAGAGGTTCTAACCCAGGAAATGGAAAGTTCATGTAGGACAGTGGCTCTCAACTTTGCCTGCCCAGTGAGATTACTTGTGGAACTTCTAAAAACACCAATTCCTGGGTCCCACCCCTAGAGATTCAGAATGAATTGGTCTGGAGGGGTACCAGAACACTTTTTTTTTTTAATTGTTTTTAAAAAAATTTTTTTTTTTTAGACAGAGCCTCAAGCTCTGGATAGAGTGCTGTGGCATCATAGCTCACAACAACCTCCAATTCCTGGGCTCAAGCGAGTCTCCTGCCTCCGCCTCCCAAGTAGTTGGGATTACAGGCGCCCACCACATTTTTTTTTTTTTTTGGTTGCAGCTGTCATTGTTGTTTGGTGGGCCCTGGGGCTGGATTCGAACCCTCCAGCTCAGGTGTACGTGGCTGGCACCTTAGCCCGTTGAGCCACAGGCGCCGAGCCCAGAACACCTTTTGATAGCTCCCAGGAGGAGGCTAACTCGAGAACCTAGCTGTCAGCTAAGGGCATGGGGTATGAATCCCACAGGGTGGAAAGCTGATAGAAGACAGAAATATTGGTCTCAGAAGATGGGGAATGAGGGGTGAGGTGTTCCGGAAAGGGGAGAAAAGTTTCCTGGGAATTGGAAAATTGTGTGCCAAGGATTGGAATGGGATGGTGCTGAGAGATAGAGGGTGAAGAACCTGTGAGGAAATGGAGGGAGAGGATAGTGTCTTTGAAAGTAAGATTCTAAGGGGCCCAATTAGCAGGATGGGGAAAGCCAGGGTCTTTGGAGTTCAATCCCTGCTCTGTTAATCACTGGGCATAACCCCGGGGCCTATTACTTAAACTCCCTGTGCCTTGGTTTCCTGATCTCTATGGGGGTTGTAAAATCTGCCTCATAGGGACATTATGAAGATTAAATGACATAATGTCTGGTACACAGTAGTTGCTCAATATACGCAACTGTTGGGGGATGGGAAAGTCCACAGTACTGCCTTGGAAGTTAACTTGGAGAATGGAGGGTCCTTCCAGGGAATAGGACAGTTGGTCTTGAGGAATTGTGGTGATGTGAGGCATTGGGTGGAGGGAAGATAGGAAAGGCTGGATCTAAAACTCATAAACTCACCGTCGTCGCAGGGTGGGGCCTGGAGATGTCCTCCTGAGGCAGCCAGCTTACAGAGGGAGGTTTGACTGCTAGTAACCTCTCAGCTGCCACAGTAAGGAGAAGCCTTGGGGTGGCAGCTGCACTAGCAGCCTCTACAGCCTTCCTGCCTATCAGTTTCTGCTGTGTGACAGTGGCAACTTAAAAGCTCAAGTCACATGTCTTGTCTGGCTAACCTACGTACCCCTTGAAAACATCACAGCTGGGGTGCACAGGGGCCAAAAGAAATCACCCAAGAAAGAGGCAGAGCTGGGGAAAGACCCAAACGTGCTCTTGGGAACCTATGTTTGAAGGTTTGTGGGGTGAGGGAGAGAAGATCCCTGTGTATGAGACACCCGATGTGCCCTCATGTTGGTGGCAGGTGCCTGCCTGGAAGGCCCAAGTTTGGCTGGCTGAATAAAGATTTCCACAGTCTGAGCAGGCACTTTAAGATGCTCCCTCTGTTCCTTCTTAGCTCATGCCCTTTGTCCCTTCTTAAATAATGTCCTCACTCTTAGAGAGGGAACGCGCGAATGGGAAGGTGGAAGATGTTCTCATGTCCCAAGACTCGTGCTTTTCTGAAAGCCTTTGTACCTAGTTTGGAAATTTGTCTAGCAGGCCTGAGTTCAAGGGCTAGAACTGAGGAAGATTGTTGGGTATTTGTGTGCAGACAGAATGACAGCTTCGCAATCCCTTGAGTGAAGGAATCTGAGCCCCAATCCCCTCACCCCCATTGTCTTGTCTATCTTCCAGGGACCTGTCCCCACTGAGTGACTCCAGCTCTCCTTTTTTCAGTCACCCCGCGGTCCCGAGTCCGCAACTGCACGCCTTCTGGCCCCGCGCCGCGGGTGCTGCTCTGGTCTTTGCCATCCTCACCCCCCGCGGGCTTACGGGGCGGCGCGGGCCCTTTAAGAGCAGCGGGACCGGCGAGCAGTAGCTTGGAGCAGAGCGCAGTCGCCCGGCGGGCTCGGAGGACACCTTGCCGGGACCCGGCTCAGGGAGCCGGGTGTGCCAGCCCAGCGAAGTCGAGGAGTGACCTCAACCGCCCCAGCCCAACCTTGTCATCCATCGCCTGTGACCTGAGGCTCGGCTCCCCTCTGTCGCCGGTCCTGCCCTGGCTCTGGCCCCGCCCCGGCCCGGGCCACCGGGACCGGGAGCCGGGACGCCGGTGCCGCAGCCCGAGGCAGGTAAGGAGAGCCCTGACTCTCCATCCATCCTCGCCGGCGGCATCGCTAAGCATCTGGGCCCCGCATCGGCCCGGCCCGGGGGCGCGTCAAGGTGACTAGGCATGAGGGAGACGGGGCGGAGGGTCGAGTCCGCCATGGGGGCGCTCAGTTGACCGCGGGGGCTCGGAGTTTGGGTGGTGCGCCTCTTTGCTGAGCGCCCGGGGCAAGCGGGTCCGGGGGGCCGGGCGGCCCGGCAGAGGCCAGCCTGGGTGTCGCGCCCAGAGATGGGGAGGGGACGCGGCTAGAAGCCCAGAGCCTCCTCTTCTCCGCCTTCCCAGGCCCACCCTGCGCTAACCCTGCCATCCTGACCTCGTAGCTGGCAGCCTCTTTTCCCCGCCCCCCATCCCTCCAAGTCCCCAGGGGCTGTTAGCCTGTGGGGTAAGGAGATTAGAGGCGCCGCAGGGAGGAAGAAGCGGTGACCGCTTCAAGGGGCCAGGCTGGAGCCTGGCTGGGGATGCCAGGACGAGCGGAGGTCGGGATTGATCGTCGTTGTGTTTGGGGGTGTGGGGCAGCAGATGCCAGCGCCGCTTGGGGAGTGAGGTGCTACCAGTCTTGGATCTGCCCGGAGAAGGAGGCAGGGAGTGAGGCAGCACTGGGACACAGGGGAGCTTTGAACCGGGACTGGGGGTCTGCCCCCGAACTGAGCAGGCCTTCTGCCTACAGGCGGGCGGCGTGATGGCGGAGAAGGCGCTGGAGGCCGTGGGCTGTGGACTAGGTCCGGGGGCTGTGGCCATGGCCGTAGCGTTGGAAGACGGGGCGGAGCCCCCCGTGCTGACCACGCACCTGAAGAAGGTGGAAAACCACATCACTGAAGCCCAGCGCTTCTCCCACCTGCCTAAGCGCTCGGCCGTGGACATCGAGTTCGTGGAGCTGTCCTATTCTGTGCGGGAGGGGCCCTGCTGGCGCAAAAGGGGTAGGGAGCCGTGGGCCCCCTCTGAGTTGTCTCTCCAAGAGCAGGAGGCCTGGCTGTCTCCTGTTCAGCAAGTCCTGTACCAGTGGGAACACAAACATCAGAGGCCCTTTCTCACTGTGCACACAGTTGAGGTGCCAGGATCTGAGCTCCCACACCTGTGAGCACTGTGAGACGCTAGGTTCAATTGGTTATTGAAGCTTTCTCTTCTGAAGAGACCTATGGCCTTTGGTCCTTGAGGGGTCCTTGATGAACTTTCCTGCTTTATTTTTGTGGAGGATTCTTGCCTGTGAGGGCTGGTTGAGAAAGTGGGGGCTGTGTCTGCAGCACTTAGCAATGCCCTTGGACCTAGTTTTAAAGATGTTCTCATTCCTGTCATCCTACTCCATTCTTACCACAGTCCTTCAAAGCAGGGAGGGTGGAGATTGGGCAGGAGAGATGTCATTGCCATGTTACTAATAAGAAAACTGAGGCCTAGGGAAGTTGAGTAACTTGAACAATGTCACATAGCCAATCGGTAGCAGAGCTAGGACCAGAATTCTGGTTCCGCAGCTCCCTATGCATTATCCTTTTTCCTTTCTTAGCTTCCCTGGTACAACAGTCCCTTCTCCTCCCCCTTCTCTACTATCAAGACATTTCCACTGGACCCTGACCACCCTCTGTATCCCCGATCCTGGATGCTGGCAATAGCGAAGTTGGGGTTATTTCTCAGAGCCTGGGTGTGGGCCAGGGGTGGAGCTAGGACATTGTTCTCTGAGGTTTAAGAAATAGGTTTGGGGTGCTTCAGAACAGAGCCGAGTAAGTGCTGTTTCTACACTCTCCACCTTTACTCCCATGAGTGACCAAAAGGTCATGGGGCTTGAGCCAATGGAAACTAAGACATCTGGGGTCCCTGCCCCAGTGCCCTATCCCTAAGCAGCCTCTCTCAGTACTGAGATCAGCTCTGGGCAAAATGTTATATCCTTAGCCCTCTCATTTCTTCATAATTCGGAGAAGAAAGAAAGATACAAAAGAAAGGTGGGAAGGCTGGGCACGGTGGCTCACACCTATAACCCTAGCACTCTGGGAGGCCCAGGCAGGATGATCCCTTGAGTTCAGGAGTTTGAGACCAGCCTGAGCAAAAGCAAGACCCCATCCCTATGGTGGTGCCTGTAGCTCAGTGGGTAGGGTGCCAGCCACATACACTGATATAGGTGGGTTCAAACCCAGACTGGGCCAGTTAAACAACAATGACAACCGCTACAAAAAAAAATAACCGGGCATTGTGGTCGGTGCCTGTAGTCCTAGCTACTTTGGAGGCTGAGGCAAGAGAATCTCTTGAGCCCAAGAGTTCAAAGTTGCCATGAGCTGTGACACCATGGCACTCTACTGAGAGTGACATAGTGAGACTCTGTCTCAAAAAAAAAAAAAAAAAGACACCATCTTCACTAAAAATAGAAAAATTAGGCAGGCATTGTGGTGGGCAGCTATACTCCCAGCTACTTGGGAGGCTAAGGCAAGAGGATTGCTAGAACCCAGGAGTTTGAGATTGCTGTGAGCTAGGCTGATGCCATATCACTCTAGCCTGGAAAACAGAGTGAGACTCTGTCTCAAAAAAACAAACAAAAAGAAAGAAAAGAAAAATAAAAAGAAAGGTGGGTAGATGGGCCAGCTCTCTGGTCACTTCAGCTTACCAGCCATAGCCCTTGGCACCCCTGACTGGGTCCTTCCCTTTTTTTGACCTTGCTGGCTCCATTCTTCTCTACTGGTCATTTTTACATCTCTTTCATCCTTTGCCTCTTTTTCTTCCTTCTCTTTTTCCTTGAATCCCTCTCCCCTCTCTAGGAGGTAGAAAGCAATTAGGGGTAGACTGCCAGGACAAAAGAACAAGGGGGATAGAGAGAGGGAGGGTTTTGTCTTTTCCAAGGTAAGGATTTGTCATCAGCCTTCCCTAATTACAGATGGTATTTCTTATTTTTCAACCTATCTTCCAATTAATTATTATTAATGATCTCATTTAATATTCATAATTACCCTATTACGTCCTTGGAAGGAGATATTACTATCTTTCTTTTCTAGATGAGGAATTGGAGGCCCTAAAGATTAAGTGACTTGACAAAATTGCAAAGAGAGTTACTGACCACAGCAGGACTAGAATACTGGTGTCTCTCCATCTACAAGTTCTGGCAGGCTCCTTCTATGCTGAGCAGTGGGAGACGTGGGTTCCCAGTCACTTGTAAGCTGTGTGACCTTGGGCAGGACCTCTCTTGGCCTTGCTTTCTCATCTGTAAACAGAGATGTTAAGAATACCCACAGCACAGTCTTGTTGTGAAGCTTAGTTGAGACAGTATCTGTGAAAGGCAAGTGTAAGGTGATGTTTGTGCATCAGTGCTTGGCTGACACTAATGGAGGGGAAGGTTCCTCATTGACAGTTTCTCCTTCTGCAAAAGAGATCATTTCCTGTGAGTGGCTCTGAAAGTCTGGAGTGCAGCACCAGACATCTTTCTGAATGATGGTGAGGAGGACTGAGGCAAAGGGTTGGAGCTCACGGCTTTCCCTCTTTCAGGAAAGAACTTTCTGTGTGATCTTGGGTGAGTCACTGGATGTTCCTGGGCTCCAGTTGCCTGATCCATGTTGTTAAAGGACCGGCTGAGGTGTTGAGCTTTTTATAAAACACAGAGCACCATCTACGTGCTCTATGGTTGGTATGATCAGGACCTGGCCATGGGCAGGAGCTGCTCCCCCTTCTGACAGGAAGTGTCCAGAGAGACAGCTAGGTCCAGAACAGAGTCCTAGGTGTATTGGAGGGAGGGCTAAATATGGTAGCCCTTCAGCATTTCTACTAGAGGTAGAGTGGGGAGGAATTGGAAGTCATTGAGGGTGGCAGTAAGCAAAGTTCCAGGTGAGGGATTAGTGTCTCCTCCTTACCAAGGCAGGTGGATGGTTGGATGAATGGATGGATAGACAGACAGACAGACAAATAGATGTTTTACTATTGAGAGCTTTTCCTCTCAAAGCCTGGCAGGCCTCGGTTTTCCCTCTGTCTTTTGGAATCCCGATAATCCGTCAAGGCTTAGCTCAAACGCCACCTCTTCCATGAACCCACTCCTGATTTTTCCTTTGCCCTTCCACTCTCATCAATTCCATTTTCTGCATTCTCACAGCATGTCATCTGTGCTTCTGTTATAACCCTCATTTTATTTTTCTTCAGATCATAGATGTAGATCTTGTCTATCTACTTTATCTGGACTGTAACCTTCTTGAGGTTAGAAACTGTGTCTTCCTTATTTTTTTCTTTTTTTTTTGTCCAGTGTTTGGTACAGAGCTTGGTATATAGTAGATATCAATAAGCATTTGTTAAATGGAATTAATAATAAAATGTTACTTTTTAAATGCACTCTATATGCCAAGTACTGTGTCATATACTTTACATATATTATCTCATTGAATCTTTATAACAACCCTATGAGATAGGTACTATCATCCTCATTTTACAGATGAGGGACCTGGAGCTCAGAGAGATTAAGCAACTTGCCTGAGGTCACACAGCTGGTAAGTGTGGAGCCAGAATTTGAACTCAGATCCAACTGACTCCAAAGCGGTGCTCTAATTGCATATGCTGCCTCCCAATGAATGAATAAAAGGTGAGATTTTACTGGGCCATGTTAGGGGCTGGTGAGACAACCTGTTGGGAAGAGAGAGGACAAAGAAGGAAGTTTCTTCAGAATGAGGAAAAGGTTCAACCACACACACATATTAAATACTACTGAGCATCTACTACCTGCCAGGTAGTCTACTGAGATTTCAAAGATGAGTAAGACGCAGACCCTGCCCCCAAAGGAGCTCACTGTCTAAAGGGCTGGGGTGTGTGTGTGTGTGTGTGACAGGCACATCAAGTAACAAACACGCTGGCCTATGAGAATGCCGTGGGAACACAGGAGACACTCAGCCAGCTTGGGCCTGATTAGTGGCTTTCCTGGAGGGAGTGACAGTGACTGCTGTGATTACAGAAGAAGACCAGGGTCTCCCATAACTTTGATTCCTCTCCACACCCATCCATGAGATGTGTGGGCTTCCCCACAGCCTTCGGCTGAGGATTGTCACCTCGGGCATTTTTTTTATTAGTTGTTGTTTCTAAGGGGACAGGATAAGAGGGATGGGTTATTGTTGGAGCTCCTCCATCCTAACCAGTCATAGAGTAAGGACTATCTGTTTCACTGACAGCCATGGCTTCTTCTAAGACTTTTGGGGGTGCCTCTTTCACTGTAGCCCTGACCACAGATCCCTCCTTTATCTCACTGCAGGTTATAAGACCCTTCTCAAGTGCCTATCAGGTAAATTCTGCCGCCGGGAGCTGATTGGCATCATGGGCCCCTCGGGGGCTGGCAAGTCCACATTCATGAACATCCTGGCAGGATACAGGTGAGGGTGAGACTGGGTGGAATGCAGGGAGGGCCTGGGGGAACATGGAAGGTTTTGTGAAGTGGCCTTGACCCCCATCCCCAATCAATGTCCCTACAGAGACTCTGGAATGAAGGGGCAAATCCTGGTCAATGGGCGGCCACGGGAGCTGAGGACCTTCCGGAAGATGTCCTGCTACATCATGCAGGATGACATGCTGCTGCCACACCTCACGGTGCTGGAGGCCATGATGGTGAGGGCTAACCCCCTGCTGGCTGCTGTCCCCACCCTCCTCATTACTGGGGGTCAGGGTAGGGCCCATCTCACCTGTGCCTTTCTCTCCTACTCTCTGGACCCCAGGTCTCTGCTAACCTGAAGCTGAGTGAGAAGCAAGAGGTGAAAAAGGAGCTGGTGAGTGGGGAAGGGGAGGCAATGGGCCAGCTGCCTTATGGGGCTGTGGCTGTCGAGAGCCCTGAGTGGGAGGTGGGAGAGTGGTGGCTTTTTCAAGTTGGGGTGGTACCTGGGGGAAGCAGAGACTCTAAAGCTGACCCAGGGTGCATGGGGGCGGGGCCAGGTGACGGAGATCCTGACAGCACTCGGCCTGATGTCCTGCTCCCACACGAGGACAGCCCTGCTCTCGGGTGGGCAGAGGAAGCGCCTGGCCATCGCCCTGGAGTTGGTCAACAACCCACCTGTCATGTTCTTTGATGAACCCACCAGGTAGCTCCCTCCTTTGTCTCCCACAGGGAGACCCCTCTCTCCTTGCCCCGAGGCCAGTGGTGGAAGCTGCATCTTCTTTGTGATTGGGAACCAGAACCTCTGTGCGCAGCCTCCTGGGGCCGAGTTACGGGCTTACTCCTCATCTGCATCCTTGCCAAGCCCCATCCTTCACCCAGGCAGAGATCTGGATGTCCTCTTTGACTGATGCACCCTTTCCTATCCTCCATAGACATCAGCCACAAAGCCCTATTGATTCTACCCCCTTTTGATCACTCTTAGATTCTCCCTGTCCCATCCCTAGTGCCAGTGGTTAAGTTCAGGACATCATCAACAGACTCTGATCTCCTGTCCAGTATCTCCCAGCCAATCCTTCCTTCCAATTGCCGCCAGAGTGAATTTTCTAAAAGATAGGTCTGGCTATACTCATTCCCTCCTCTTCTCTTCCCTTCCCCTTCGCCTTCCCCTTCCCTTCCCTTCCTTTCCTTTCCTTCAACAGAGTCTGTTGCCCTGTGTAGAGTGCTGTGGCATCATAGCTCACAGCAACCTTGAACTCTTGGCCTTAAGCAATCCTCTTGCCTCAGCCTCCCGAGTACCTGGGACTAAAAGTGCCCACCACAACACTTGGCTAGTTTTACTATTTTTAGTAGAGACAGGATTTCTTGCTCTTGCTCAGCCTGGTCTCTAACTTCTGAGCTCAAGCAATCCACCTGCCGTGGCCTCCCAGAGTGTCAGGATTACAAGTGTGAGCCACTGAGCCTGGCTTTAATTCTCCTTCTTAAAAATATGCAATGCTTCTCATTTGTCCTCAGAATAAAGTCAGGTGACTTACAAGGTCCTGGTATAAACCTACTTCTTCAACCTCATGTCTTGTATTTTATGCTCTAATAATACTGAGTTTCTTGTAATTCCCTGCTCAAGCCATGTGTTTCATGCCTCCAAGCTTTGCTCATGCTGTGTCTTCTGCTGGAGTGCCCTCCATGTCTCCCCTTCCACATTCATCTGGTTTAGTTCCTCCTCCTTCCAGACTCACTCAGGAATCTTCTCAGATTACCCTCCAACACCCTGCTACGGTAGAGCTGAATCCTCCCCTTCTTGCCCAGTGTTGCTACAGCACTTTCTACATTACTTAAAATTGCTCGGGCAGCGCCTGTGGCTCAGTGAGTAGGGCGCCGGCCCCATATACTGAGGGTGGTGGGTTCAAACCCAGCCCCGGCCAAACTGCAACAGAAAATAGCCGAGTGTTGTGGCAGGTGCCTGTAGTCCCAGCTACTTGGGAGGCTAGGCAAGAGAATTACCTAAGCCCAAGAGCTGGAGGTTGCTGTGAGCTGTGATGCCATGGCACTCTACCGAGGGTGACAAAGTGAGACTCTGTCTCTAAAAAATACATATATATGAAAGAAAAAAAGAAAAAAATTGCTATCTATCTCCCTCCAGACCAGAGTCTATGTTGTATTTATGCATCATTGTAATGTCACTGGCTGGCATACACCAGGCACTTAATATATGCTTGTTAGGCTAGGTGTAGGGGCTCATGCCTGTAATCCCAGGGTTTAGGGAGGCCCCGCCTCTAGAAAAAATAAGAAAATTAGCTATGGTGCATGTCTGTAGTCCCACAGTGGGAGGATCACTTGAGCCCAGGAGTTTGAGGTTGTGAACAGCTGTGATCTTGCCACTGTACACCAGCCTGGGAAACAGAATGAGACCCAGTCTCAAATAGATAAATAAATAGGTTTGTTAAATTGAACAGTGCTCTGAGCTTCTGGCTACCATCAAGGGCCTGAACCGGATAGGATATTGTGGGAGGGGAAATGGAATGTGGTGGTGGCCAGAGTGACCTCTTCCTGCCCCCTCCATCCCCTTCACAGCAGCTGCCCCACCCCAAACACTCCCTTCTCTTGGCTCTGCTCACCTCACTGGGCCCCCTCGTGGCCTCTCTCTGGACAGCGGTCTGGACAGCGCCTCCTGTTTCCAAGTGGTGTCCCTCATGAAGTCCCTGGCACAGGGGGGCCGTACCATCATCTGCACCATCCACCAGCCCAGTGCCAAACTCTTTGAGATGTTTGACAAAGTGAGTGTCTCCAGGCCTCAGAGAAGATTGGCCTGAGATGGAGGGATGGAAGGGCTGGCTGGGTCACTGCCTGGCCTGGTGGGTGTATCTTCCTCACCCTTCTTTTTCTGTTGCAGCTCTACATCCTGAGCCAGGGGCAGTGCATCTTCAAAGGCGTGGTCACCAACCTGATCCCCTATCTGAAGGGGCTCGGCTTGCACTGCCCCACCTACCACAACCCGGCTGACTTCAGTAAGTGGGGGCTGTTGGAGGGGCTGGGATGCAGTGGTGCCTAGGGCTTGGTTCCTACACTCAGGAATTCTGTCATCTGCCTTCCCCACACACCCAAGGAGGGGCTTATGTGTCCTTGGGAAGTAAGGGTAAATCTTCACTCTGTGTCCCCAGTCATCGAGGTGGCCTCTGGCGAGTATGGAGACCTGAACCCCATGCTGTTCAGGGCTGTGCAGAATGGGCTCTGCGCCATGGCTGAGAAGAAGAGCAGCCCTGAGAAGAACGAGGTCCCTGCCTCCTGCCCCCCTTGCCCTCCAGTGAGTAGGGGTAAAGAGAGCAGAGAAGGCAGAGTGGGGGAGGGGAGGCTGAACCAGGGACAGAGGCATCGCAATTGGGGGTATTAGGAAGAACCTAGAACTTGGGATTGGACTACTATTAACTGCTGTGTGACTTTAGGCTAGGCATGTTACTTAATTTCTTTGAACTTCAGTTTCCTCATTCATTTATTCATTCAGCAAATTCTTGTTGAGCATCTATAATGTGTTATCCTCAGGGCTGGCACAGTGCCCATCTAGTAAGCAAGACCAAGACCAAGACCATCCCTGGCCTAGTGACCAGTGTGGCTTACTGTCATCTCTAACTTGGAGATGATGATGATACTACCTCATAGGGTTATTGGGGGGACTAATTAGAGAATCATGGAAAGCTCTTAGTCCTGCAGCTGGTAGAGCAGGTGTGTGCCCAGTGCCCTTGCTCTTCCTTAAATGAGATACTAACTCAGACTCTTGAAAACCAGCAAGGTCAGTTATTATCATTATTGTTGTCATCATTATCATTGTTACATAATGCTATTGTGAAATGTGTGATATAAAAAATTACAGCCTAGGGTTAATGTCTTAAATTTTTTTGTTTGTTTGTTTTTGGCTGGGGCTGGGTTTGCACTGGCCACCTCTGGCCTATGGGGCCGCGCTCTACTCCTTTGAGCCACAGGTGCCGCCCTTAATGTCTTAAATTAATGGGTTAAAGAAGTGACTGGTGTACTATTGGCCACCACAGGTGTCTGTGACTCTCTTTCCACCTCCTTCCTCCAGAGTTTTTTGCCCCTTCCTTGTGTCTCTGAATCTTGGTCTGATTCACACCCCTAAGCTCGGCTTCCAGGTACACAAGTTCATGGTGGAAGATTCTCGTTCTGTAGAGATGGAGACCCCAAGCCCTGGGGTTTTTCCCATTTGCTGAGCTGGGTGGGCTGTGGCTAGTGGGGTATGCTCACCTGATTACTTCTTCTTCCCAGGAAGTGGATCCCATTGAAAGTCACACCTTTGCCACCAGCACCCTCACACAGTTCTGCATCCTCTTCAAGAGGACCTTCTTGTCCATCCTCAGGGACACGGTGAGGCGTCAAGTTGTGCGAGAGGAGGCTGGCATAGGCCTGGCTTTGTGGGCTGTAGGATCCAGGCACCTGGGGTGGGAATGGGTCCCTCCCTCCGCAGCACTCCCCCAATGCACCTGAGGGTCTATGTGCCTATGAGGGCAGCTCTGAGTTCCTACTCCAGGCTGGCCTGCCCTTCCCTGGCCTGTGACGCATCCCCTGTCTTGGCGATGCCCTCCCCACAGGTCTTGACTCACCTGCGGTTTGTGTCCCACGTGGTGATCGGCGTGCTCATCGGTCTCCTCTACCTGCACATCGGCAATGATGCCAGCAAGGTCTTCAACAACACCGGCTGCCTCTTCTTCTCCATGCTGTTCCTCATGTTTGCTGCCCTTATGCCAACTGTGCTCACCTGTGAGCTGAGCTACCCTGGGCCTGGGGCATGGGCAGGTGCCAGGGTCACGGCCAGCTGCGTGGGCCTAATCAGCTTGTGTCCTCAGTCCCCTTAGAGATGGCAGTCTTCATGAGGGAGCACCTCAACTACTGGTACAGCCTCAAAGCGTACTACCTGGCCAAGACCATGGCTGATGTGCCCTTTCAGGTCAGCCTCTTCCTGCCCCCTGTCTCCTGCCTCCACCTTGCCTTGTCCCCTCCCTCCTTGTTGGCTTGCCTCCCTCACCCTTGTCACTTTGCTCACATTCTTTTCCTTCTTCTCACTTAGGAAATGTATAGTGAGTACTTACCACACACCAGGCTCTGTACCAGGTCACATAGCAGCAAACTAGACTGACCTTATGGAACTTATGTTTTTATGGCAACAAACAAAAAATGATGGCCAGGCACAGTGGCTCACGCCTGTAATCCTAATATTCTGGGAGGCCTAGGCAGATGGATTGCCTGAGCTCAGGAGTTCAAGGCCAGCCTGAGCAAGAGTGAGACCCCATTCCTACTAAAAAAAAAAAAGAAAGAAAGAAAAATGAGCTGCACATTAATGCCAGGTACCTGTAGTCCCAGCTACTCAGGAGGCTAGAGACAGGAGAATTGCTTAAGCCCAAGAGTTTGAGGTTCCTGTGAGCTATGATGCCATGGGACTCTACCCAGGGTGACAGTGTGACTGTCTCACTTTTAGTATATGTGCTGCTGAAGCGAGCACATGAGACTCTGTCTGGAAGGAAGGAAGGAAGGAAGGAAGGAGGGAGGGAAGAAAGGAAAAAAGGAAAGAAGGGAATGAAAGGAAAGAAAGAACAATGAAAATAATGACCCCCCCCAAAAAAAAAGAAAAAGAAAAAGAAAAGAATGACCCTATGAATGAGTCTGTAAGTCTTATCAGAGGCAATAGAGAATAGTGGAGGCCCTGGAGCCTTACTGCTACTTGCTAGCTGCAAATCATTGGGCAAGTCACCTAATCTCTTTCCTTCAGTGGCCCCATCTATAAAATGGAATGACAGTAGTATCTACCTCAGGATTGTTTATGAAAATTAACTGAGTTAACATATGTAAAGTAGTTAGGATAGTGCTTGGCATATACTAATGCCAAATAAATGTTAGCTGTTTTTTGTTATTATTGCCACCACCTCCCTGTTCTTTTTCTTTCTTTCTTTCTTTTTTAACATTTTATTTTATTTTATTTTATTTGCAGTTTTGGCCGGGGCCAGGCTTGAACCCACCACCCCTAGTATATGGGGCTGGCGCCCTACTCCTTGAGCCACAGGCGCTGCCCAGTTGTTCTTTTTTCTTTTTTGAGACAGAGTTTTACTTTGTTGCCCTCAGTAGAGTGCTGTGGTGTCACAGCTCATAGCAACCTCCAGCTATTGGGCTTAAGTGGTTCTCTTGCCTCAGCCTCCCAAGTAGCTGGGGCTACAGGCACCTGCCACAACTCCTGGCTATTTTTTAGAGACGGGGTCTTGCTTTGGCTTAGGCTGGCCTCAAACACGTGAGCTCAGGTGATCCACCCACCTCGGCCTCCCAAGGGATTACGGGTGTGAGCCACCGCGCCCTGCCCATCTCCCTGTTCTAAGCCCCAGTGCCATCAATAAATCCATAGAGCACCTTTGCGCGAATTAGAAAAGGTGTCCTTCTTCAGGGTGGACACTGCACTATGACAGCACTTGGCTTAGTGAAAAGAGGACAGGCTGGATCTCGGCCTCTGGGTGCCTCTTGGTTGGACACCCCCATGCAGGAAACTAGTCTCATAGGGGGAACAGAATATTCTCCTGTGGAGAGCTAGTTAATTAATAATATAAAGAATAAACTGATCTATATGGGAAGGACTTTAGGAGCTCAGAGGAGGGAGAAGTGCCTGAACTGGCACTTCAGAGTGGGCCCGGTGGAAGAGGTGAGACAAGAAGATGAGTGAGGTTCATATAGTCAGGGGACATGTGTCCATCTAGGGGACAGCATGAGCAAGAATGTAGAGGCAAGACAGGCAGGGGGCACTGTGGGAATAGGTGTCCTAGAGGTTCATGCTTGGGTACAGTGGAGGGTCTTCGCTGTTGTGCCCCTGGTGTGAAGTCCACTGCCCGGCCTGTGCTCCCTCCCTTCCCAGGTGGTGTGCCCAGTGGTATACTGCAGCATCGTGTACTGGATGACAGGCCAGCCAGCTGAGACCAGCCGCTTCCTGCTCTTCTCAGCCCTGGCCACTGCCACTGCCTTGGTGGCCCAATCTCTGGGGCTGCTGATTGGAGCTGCCTCCAACTCCCTGCAGGTGGGAAGGCTGGCGTGTGGGGATTCCAAAGCAGGGTGAGGTCTTGTGGGAGGAAGAAGCAGGGGCTGGTATAAGGAGTAGGAAAGACCTTTGAGAGACCCTGGGGCTACCCCAGTCCTGGGCCTGTCCTGGTCATCCCTGTGATGTCCTGGCCGCCTCCCTTCCCTTCTAGGTGGCCACCTTTGTGGGCCCAGTTACCGCCATCCCTGTCCTCTTATTCTCCGGCTTCTTTGTCAGCTTTAAGACCATCCCCACTTACCTGCAATGGAGCTCCTACCTCTCCTATGTCAGGTCAGTGCCCCTTCCCTCCCCATTTGCCCCTGTTCCTTGCTATAGGAGACTGTGCCCAGGTCTTCCTGGGTTATGCCAAGTCTGGTGCCTGTCCTACTATTCTTTGGGCAGGGGCACCTGGCTGGACCCCAGGAGTGGCAGCACTGCAGCTAGGTTCCTGCGATTTGCCCAGGGACCAGGGACCCTGTGCTCTGGATCCTGTTCTGATGCCTGTGCCTGCCTAGGTATGGCTTTGAGGGCGTGATCCTGACCATCTATGGCATGGAGCGGGGAGACCTGACATGCTTAGAGGAACGCTGCCCATTCCGGGAACCACAGAGCATCCTCCAAGCGCTGGATGTGGAGGATGCCAAGCTCTACATGGACTTCCTGGTCTTGGGCATCTTCTTCCTGGCCCTGAGGCTGTTGGCATACCTTGTGCTCCGTTACCGGGTCAAGTCAGAGAGATAGACCTTGCCCTTGGCCTGTGCCCCAGCCCTCGCGGCAGGAAGCCTCCGGCTCCAGCCTTTTGGGACTGTTTTAACCTTGTAGACTTGGGCACCAGTTGCTGGTGTAGCTGCCCTCCCCTCCCTCAGTCCTCCACAGGCTGGCTGTTGGACTGTACTTCCAGCCTGGGCCCTGAGAGTGGGGGCTCCAGCCCATCCCACCATGCCCAGGAGTCTTTCCAAGTTGATGCTGTTCGTAGCTTCCTCCCTACTCTCTCCGACA
Source organism: Arctocebus calabarensis (assembly GCA_963573935.1). Lineage (NCBI taxonomy): Eukaryota > Metazoa > Chordata > Mammalia > Primates > Lorisidae > Arctocebus > Arctocebus calabarensis. The sequence continues at coordinate 28,118 of CAUYON010041291.1, read as the reverse complement.
CCTGCATGCAAAGACCACTGGGAGCTGCCGCCCTCTTTGTTTTCGGCATCCTCCTTGTCGTCTGCCTGGGAGCCCCAGGCTTTCCAGGATCCCACTTACAACTGACCAAAGTGGCCCCCTGTGGGGGTCCCCACCACACAAGTGTTTGTAAACTGGGCTGCTATAAGGTTGGAGTTCCAGGGCTGGGCCCTGGTGGGGTCCCCTGTAAGTCCCATTATGGATGTGGGAATGGAGCAGGGAAAGACTCTGGAAGTCTCTTCCTCCTCCTTTCCTTCTCCCCACCCCTCGACCCTGGCCGATTTGGACAATCTGCTGGGACAGAAGCTGGGTTTTCTGTCTGGGTCACTACTCTCAATCCTGGGGATTAGAGAGGCCTGGGGCTTTGGGATGCCCCCTTCCCAGCACCTTTTGTGGGAGTTAAGGCCTGGTGCACATCTGCAATAATGTCTGTGTTCCCCCCCACCTGCCAGTGGAACTGGAGAATGCACTTTATTCCAGTGGGTGAGTTGGGGAAGACTCAACCCTCCTTTCTTGCTGCTCCTGACGCTCAGTCCCAAAATGTGCCCTCCTCTCCGGAGTGACAGGCACACGTATGCGAACAGGCAATCTCAGCTGTACACACTCACCACCTTCTACAGCATATAGGAAGAGTGATGGGGTGGGGTGCCGTGGGGTGGGGATGGTAGTGCCAACCTCCTCCTGGGGATTCCAGATTGGAGGCTCTAAGGAGGAGGTTGGTGCTACCCAGGGTGTCTCCAGGATCTGCAGGTATCTACCCCCCAGTCTTCCCTCTCTCCCAAGCCAGGGTGGCACAGGGAACTAGCTCCCTGGAGTTGAGGACTCAACACAAGCACAAGCATGGGCATAGGTTGGCCTTGGCCACCGCCACCCCACGGCCCTCCTTTTGTGCTCCACACTGGCATTCTCACTCCTCTATCCCTTCTCTGGCAGCTTGCTGCTCATTAAAACTCCTGTCCATAAAGCCAGGCATGGTGGCTCATGCCTGTAATCCTAGCACTTGGGAGGCTGAGGCGCGTGGATTGCCTGAGTTCAGAGGTTCGAGACCAGCCTGAGCGAGAGTGAGATCTCATCTCTAAAACTAGCCAGGCGTTGTGGTGGGTGCCTGTAGTCCCAGCTACTCGGGAGGCTGAGACAAGAGAATTGCTTGAGCCCAGGAGCCTGAGGTTGCTGTGAGCTATGATACCTGGCATTCTACTGAGGGCAACAAAGTGAGACTCTTGTCTCAATAAATAAATAAATAAATAAATAAATAAATAAATCTCTTGCCCGTGTCCCTCCTTCCTTTCCCATCAGCAGGTGACCCCTGGCCGTCAGAGCAGCATGCCCTGGGTAGCGGGTGGCAGACACACCCAGGGCATGTGTGCTTTTTCGGTGGGTCCAGGCTCATTCTGTTTCTGATTTCCCCTCCCCCAGGGCTCTTTTCCTGCCTTGTCCTTATACACATCCCTCTGTACGGCCTTCACCCTGCCACAGATTCTTCTCATCACAAAGAGATGCCAGTTGTATTTGTGGGATTTCACTCATTATTAATAAAACCTATATTTATACATTATGCAGTGTGTAAATGTGTGTGGATCTGCCACCTGGTCCCATGGGCCATATGGTGGTCACCAAAGTACTTGGTAAGATACTTGTCAGCTTTTGGGAACCCATGGCAGGGGATGGTAAGTATAGGTATATATTGAGCGTTAAATGTACAATTTAGAAAATACTTATATCTTGCTTTACTTTTTTTTTTTTTCTTTTTTTTTTGCGACAGTCTCAAGCTGTCTCCCTGAGTAGAGTGCCATGGGGTCACAGCTCACAGTAACCTCTAACTCTTCGGCTCAAGCAATTCTCTTGCCTCAGCCTCCCAAGTAGCTGGGACTACAGGCGTCTGCCACAACGCCCTGCTATTTTTTTGGTTGCAGTTGTCATTGTTGTTTGGCAGGCCTTGGCTGGATTTGAACCCACCAGTTCTGGTGTATGTGGCTGGTGCCCTAGCTGCTTGAGCTACAGACGCTGAGCCTTGCTTTACATTTTATAAATGCTTCATGTTCATTCCCAGACCAATCCTGTATAAGGTCTAACAGTCAAGTTCACAACTTATCCTAGAAAAAGTGCTACATACGTGCTTGCTAAATATCACTATGGTCACCTTTGAAGTGCTCCCCCTGGGAAGTTATGCACTGATACCCTTCAAACGTAGTCCATCCTTCAAACAATTTTGGAATTCTTTCTGGAATGACAATCAGAGCTGTCATCATACAGCACACAAAAACACACAACAACATCTGGGAGGCTGAGGCTAGTGGATTGCCTGAGCTCACAGGTTGAGACCAGCCTGAGCAAGAGTGAGACCCTGCCTCTAAAAATAGCCAGGTGTTGTGGTGGGCATCTGTAGTCCCTACTCAGGATGCTGAGGCAAGAGAATCGCTTGAGCCCAAGAGTTTGAGGTTGCTGTGAGTTACGATGCCATGGCATTCTACTGAGGGCAATAAAGTGAGACTCTGTCTCAAAAGAAACAAAAACAAAAACAAAAAACCCACGCAACAACAATAAAGAACACCACTCAGCAAGACACCACATGTTGACACAAACATATCTGTGAGACACTGATATATCAAGGTTACTAAACCTTACTGAGTTATCTGTACAGTGCTGCCATCGTGAGTTCACAGTGCAAGTTTGAGAACTTAATTGTCAGACCTCATACAAGGACAGGTCTAACAGTCATTCCAGAAAGAGTGTTCCAAAATTGCTTTGAAGTATGGACTGGGCACTGGTGTCACTGCATAGCTGCTACCCAAGAAGAGTACTTCGAAGGTGACCGTAGTGATGTTCAGCAATGAATTATGTAGCACGTTAGGATGAGTTCACCAGCTTAATTGTCAGACTCATGACAACTCACTTTGCAGATGAGAGAACTGGGATGTGGATTAAGTAACCTGCCTACCAGCCCTTGCTAGTGGAAGAGGAGCCAGCCCTGGGGACTAGGTCTTCGGCCTCTGGACTTCTCATTTTTGTCATTGGTCAACAACACTTGTTTATGGTGGCTGTGCAGGCTGCATTTGAGTGCCCTGTGTCTGTTCGATGGGCTGTTCTTGCCCATTCAAAGTGATGTATGCCTTTCCTGTTCTTGCCCATTCAAAGTGATGTATGCCTTTCCTGGAATCACTGAGCCTTGGTTGTATTGACAGAGGACAGGTGTGTTCTGGTCATGAAGGGAAATGGGCAGCAAGAAGGACCCTGAAGCCCCATTCCTAGGTTGGGCATGGCAGGGACCTCATTGGTTGTACTCTACTTTTTCTTGTTTCTTCTCCCCTTCACCTGTGCCATCACCCACTAGAACTGCAGATGGGTTTAGAGGCCAGAGGTTTGAGGTAGGCAAGTATCCAGAGGATCTTAAGGGCTGGTGGCAGGATGACCCAAGAAGCAGTACATTGCCTTACCCTCTTTTCTCCTGAGCCTAGAGCTTGGAGACTGAAAGAATCTACTTGCATCAATCTGCCAGCAGCCTGTAACACACTGGTTGTGCCACATATAGCGCTAAATGCCCTGGACTAGACTAGGGTCAAATGAGTGGCTGGTTGCTTGCCTGGAAATGGACTAACTTCTTTTCCTATAGGAGTTCTAGCTGGGAATGGGAAGTAGGAAGAATTCTGAGTCCTAGCTCCTGGAATTCTAGTTAGTTTTAGGGGGTACTGTGGGTTGTCAGTAAATGCTGCTCCTGACGCTCAGTGTTGTCAGTAAATGACTTTTTTCAGTCAAAGGACATGAAATCTCACCATTAGATAGTCTTAAGATTTCTCATCTCTGGCTCGGTGCCTGTGGCTCAGGGGGCTAAGGCGCCAGCCACGTACACCTGAGCTGGCGGGTTTGAGTCCAGCCTGGGCCCGGGCCTGCCAAACAACAATGATGGCTGCAACCAAAAAATGGCCGGACGTTGTGGCGGGTGCCTGTGGTCCCAGCTACTTGGGAGGTAGAGGCAGGAGACTCGCTTGAGCCCAGGAATTGGAGGTTGCTGTGAGCTGTGATGCCACAGCACTCTATCCGGGGTGACAGCTTGAGGCTCTGTCTCAAAAAAAAAAAAAAAAGATTTCTCATCTCTGCTCTTTCTCTTTTAAAATGCAAATACTCCTGCCAGGGTTAAACATTTATACATTCACACATTTAATGTATTTTTTAATATTTGTTTGCTTATTTTAGAGATAGGGTCTCTGTCACCTGGAGGTGAGAGGCTGGAGTGCAGTGGTACAATGATAGTTCACTGCAGCCTCGAACTGTGGGGCTCAAGCAATCCTCCTGCTTCAGCCTCCTGAGGAATTAGGACTATAGGCATGTGCCATTGCACTTGCCTAAATTGACACATTTGTAATTTTCCTCAGGAGCTAATAAAGGCCAACAGCTATTTTAGCAAGGGCCATGCAAGCACAGAGAATATTTACAGAATGGTTTACATATTTGCAAAGAGACTGCTTTTGATTCTGCAGCACTCCCATGAGGTTGCTAAGATGGCACTACAATTTTCTCCTTTAACAGAAAAGGAAACCAAAGTTTGGAGAAATGACTTGATCAAGATACTGTGCTCTTGGCCAGGTACAGTGGCTCACGCCTGTAATCCTAGCACTCTGGGAGGCTGAGATTGGTAGATTGCTTGAGTTCACAAGTTTGAGACCAGCCTGAGCAAAAAGAGAGAGCCCTGTCTCTACTAAAAATAGAAAAAAACTGGGCGGTGCCTGTGGCTCAGTGAGTAGGGCGCCGGCCCCATATACCAAGGGTGGCAGGTTCAAACCTGGCCCTGGCCGAACTGCAACAAAAAAAATAGCTGGGCATTGTGGTGGGCGCCTGTAGTCCCAGTTACTTGGGAGGCTGAGACAAGAGAATTGCCTAAGCCCAGGAGCTGGAGGTTGCTGTGAGCCATGTAGCCATGGCACTCTACCAAGGGTGACAAAGTGAGACTCTGTCTCTAAAAAAAAAAAAAAAAACCCTCCAAAAAAACAGAAAAAACTGAGGCAAGAGGATCGCTTGAGCTCAAGAGTTGGAGGTTGCTGTGAGCTAAGATGATGCCACAGCACTCTACCCAGGGCGACAGCTTGAGATTCTGTCTTAAAAATAAAAAAATAAAAAAATACTATGCTTTGGGCTACTCTCAAAGGAGTAGGGCACCGGCCCCATATACCAGAGGTGGTGGGTTCAAACCCAGCCTCCGCCAAAAACTGCAAAAAAAAAAAAAACCCCAAAACTATGCTCTCATCCTTGTAACCCACCTGCTATTCCTCCCACCAGTTCTAACACTTGGCTGAGTTGGGGCATAAATGCTCTCTGTTCATCTACCAATGTTTGAAATGGACCCTCTTCCCTTAAATGCCAACCTGCCTGGACTGAGATCATCTTCTTTAATGCAATCACCTTTCTTTGTGTCAAGGCCTGTGTCAAGTGCTGGAGGGCACAGTTGACCAAGATAGTTTTCCATGTTATAATTCTCAAAGCACCTGGTGCACCATCCTGAGGTCAGACAACAGAGCACATGCCCTCAGCATGACTCACAGTACTTCTGTCTGCAAAAGCCCAGTCAAATTACATGTTATTAATAAAACCTACTCAGCTGCCATACCACTGGGGAGGGGAGGAGAGAGGGAAAGCATTTGCTCTGAGTTGTGTCCAGGTGACCATCTGTCTCGCATGGCTAGGTAAGTGGAGTAAAGCTACAGTAGTCCCCAGGGGCCCAGAATGTCACCCCTGAGACTGGTGCCCTGGAGAACAGTACCTTAAGAGCTCTACTCCCCCCCCCCATTCTATTCCCCTTAAAGAACTTCTCTTAAAATGCAAATGTGTCGTTTTCCCTGCTGCTGCTGTCCCTTCCTTTCTCAGACTTATATTTTAATATGCAGCTCAAATGGTCATTTCGTTAGCCAGAGGCAGTAACTTCCTCTTCCAGACTTTCTAAGCTTTGCCTCTGAAGCACATCATTTGTAAACACGGTAATGGTCCCACCAGCGAGTAGCTGCTGTGGTCAGCCAGCATGCTTTGTTCTGATTGGCAGGCCAGGATCCAGTGCTGGGCCAGGTTGGTGGAGGTAAGGTGCTTAGTACCAGCCCGTTACCACAGGTAGAGTGAAAGAAGAAATGTCAAACTTGAGGCTGGGAAGAGGGTGTTATGATCTCTGCCTTCCAAAGACAATTGGTACTGATGGAAGGCAGAGATCGTACCACCCTCTTCCCAGCCCTGCCCCCCGGGAGCCTCTGTGAGTTCCCTGCTGCACAAGTCTGGCCCTGCACAGCACACTTATGCTTGCGTATTGGAGGTGTGCCCTGTCTGTGGGTGATGGGTGGCTCCTCCTGCTGGGTTACGTGAGCCCTGGGTGTGCCCTGTGTGGAAGCACAGGGATGAGGGTGGGGGCTTTAAGGACCCGGAAGCCCCAGGGTTAGGTTATGACTGGGTGCTGGACAGGAGGAGCAGGTTGGTGCGAGAGCTGTCCCTTAGCCCCCATTCTTCCTCCTTCCTTGACCACATTGACCAGAAGCCATATACAGAGGTCTAGGGGCTGAAGAGGGCCAGGTACAGAAAGGAGGACCCAGAGGGCTTCAGGCTCCCATCTCTGCCTGGAAGTAGGCTGCAGAGGTGAGAGAGACAGAGGGAAGGATGTCCTAGGAACTGGTGCCTCAGGAAGGCCCAGGCCTGGCCACTGCCTAAGTCGGTCACCTGCACAAGTTACATCATCTGTAAAATGGGCATAACAAGCCCAGCCGGGGATGTGGTTAGTGAGATCACCGGATGTGCCCCGTGCTTGGGAAACTGCAGGGGGCAGTACTACCAGAACGGCCCCGGGGATCCAGGGCTGTGCCCACGCAGGGGGCGGGGCTGTGGCGGGATGGGTGGTGCAGGAGTCCCCGCCCCGCGCCGGCTCTGGGGCAGCTGCCCTCGCTCGCCGGCCCCCTCCCGGCAGGACCCCTCGGCCGAGCATCAGGTCCCGGCCTCTCCCGCTCTCGCTACCGGGCCGGCCAGTCCCCGCGCAGGCGGGCGGAGGCGGGCAGGAAGCGGCGCGCCCAGCGAGCTGGGGACTCTGGGAGCCAGCGGGACACGCCGGCGTCCGCCCCGCCCGGGTAAAGGCCGCGCCGGCTGGGTCACCCCTCCGCCCCGGGTGGTGCCGGGCGAGCGCCGCTGGCAGGACCGAGCGGGGGCGCTGGCTAGGCGTTCTGGTGGTTCTTGCCTTGGTATCCCAGACCAGTTGAAACGAGGGGAGCCGTTTGGGACCCAGTTTGGTGAGGAGTTCCGGACCTGTGCGAACACCGCCTTGTATTCCCTGCAGTGTCCCTTTTCTCACCGCCCTGGAGACCTGGGTGATCTTGACTCAGTGACCCTGGTGAAACCCCAAGTCAGTTTCCCAGGACTTTCTCAGGTTTCCCGGGCCCCTTACCCCTTCCCCAGCCTCCAGACTCCTGTTGCGAGCTCAGTCTGCACGCCTGCTAAGGCAGGTGACCCAGGGCTGCCGATTTTGTGTCCTACATTTAAGAAGCTCGGATCTCAGTGGAGACCAGGCCCGAATGGGAGCATGCCCCATTTAAGGGATCTCAGAGAGCTCAGGAAATACTTCTCAGGAAAGAAGCCCTCTGAGCAGGCTCTCAAAAGATTGGGTGGGATTCTCAAAGAAGAGAAACTGAGGAGCGTGTGTGAACAAATTTAGGACAGTGAGAAGGAGAGTCCAAGAATCCTGGGGAATGAGGTGCGGGCTGGGGGCAAGCTCTGAAAATAGCTCGTGTGCCTGGGTGTTTTGGACTCTGTATGTGGCCTCCACTTTAGGAAGGTGATTGATGCCTGGGAGGAGGGGTTGGAATGAAAAGAGACTTAGGCAGAAACCCTGAGAGGTCAGCTTTCTAGCCTAAGTCTTATGGGCGAGGAGATTTGCTTCAAAGTAAGATAACTAAAAGGGGAGGAGGAGGATGAGTTCAGTATTACTTAGAAGCGGTGGCAAGATATCCATATGGAGATGTCAAGTAGGGAGGCCACTCATTCATTTATTTATTATTTATGCCAGCCTCAAAGACAGCTTATGCACAAGTCACAGAGAAGATAAAATGATAATCAGCTAGGACCAGTAGCTAGGGAACAAAAGCAGAGGGGAGTGGGTAATCATTACTGGAGAACTGAGGCTCAGAAAAGCTGCTGAAAATAAACACAGGGCTCTTACTTACTTAAGCTTTCTGGTAGCCAAGCAAAGAAAGGATATTTAAATAAAGCGGTTCATGGGGTTGCAACTGGGGGGAAGATGGTTGTGAAGCCTAAGGAGAGAGGCTGGAGGTGGTAGAGATAAAATGGGATTTCTGGCTGGTATGGTCGCTCTTGCCTATAATCCTAGCACTCTGGGAGACTGAGGCAGGTGGATTGCTTGAGTTTACGAGTTCAAGTCCAGCCTGAGCAAAAAAAGAGAGACCCTTCTCTACTAAAAATAGAAAAACTGAGGCAAGAGGATTGCTTGAGCCTGAGTTTGAGGTTGCTGTGAGCTGTGACACCACGGCACTCTACTCAGAGTGACAGCTTGAGACCATCTCAAAAAAAGATTGATGGCGCCAATAGCTCAGTCTGTAGGGTGCTGGTCACATATACTGAGGCTGGTGGGTTTGAACCAGGCCCGGGCTCGCTAAAACAACAATGACAACTGAAATAAAAAAATAGCCAAGCATTGTGGCGGGCACCTGTGGTCCCAGCTACTTAGGAGGCTGAGGCAAGAGAATTGCTTGAGCCCAAGAGTTTGGGGTTGCTGTGAGCTGTGACGCCACACCACTCTACCCAGGGCGAAAACTTGAGTCTGTCTCAGAAAAAAAAAAAGGGATTGCTGTCTCAGGTTGGGGTTTTGGAGAGGAAGAAGAGCTAAAAGCCAGATGGGGGCTTTAGCAGAGCCAATATTTGAAGAAGGGTTGATCCTCTCCTGGGAGGAAGGCTCCTTCTTGGCTGGCATGGGTAGGGATGTCGGGGAGGGGTGGGAAGGATGAAGGTGGCTGTAGTGGTGATTCATTCATACCATTCTTCTTACAGGGGAGCAGGATATAGGTGGCGTTAAGTCTCCCAGGCTCTCCCTACCTTCTCTCCCAGGATGAGGTGGGGTTGCCATTTGCCCAGGGCCTCTTGGGGCTCTGGTCTGGAAAGAGCAGCCCAGCCACAAGGTGAGTAGGAAGTAGGGGTTTCTGTTTCTACCTTTTCCTTCCTCTTCAATGTCTATATGGTGCCTCCATGACAGCAGGGATATAGACACCAAGTACATAAGTCCTAAGTCTATGCTTCTCTAGCTGTTAACCTTGGCCTCCTCACTCCTTGAATTTCTTCTTTTTCACCCTAAAACAAGGGAGTTGCACTGTATGATTTTAGAGCATCCTTCATAGTTATGTAAGTCCAGGAACACTTGTCTGATTTCATTTAGCATTCAACAGATATTTACCGAGGTACGGTATGGCAGACCCCACGTTAAGTTCTAGGTATATAATTGTGAACAAAACCCAATGTGAGGCTCGGCACCTGTGGCTCAACGGGCTAAGGTGCCAGCCACGTACACCTGAGCTGGCAGGTTCTAATCCCGCCTGGGCCTGCCAAAACAACAATGAAAGCTGCAACCAAAAAAAAAAAAAAAAAAAAAAAATGGCCGGGCGTTGTGGCGGACACTTGTGGTCCTAGCTACTTGGGAGGCAGAGGTAGGAGACTCGCTTGAGCCCAGGAATCAAAGGTTGCTGTGAGCTGTGATGCCACAGCACTCTATCCAGGGTGACGGCTTGGGGCTCTATCTCAAAAAAAAAACAACCCAATGTGATCCCTGCTTTCATAGAGGGAGAAGGAATTATTATTATTATTTTGCAGTTTTGGCCAGGGCCAGGCTTGAACCCGCCACCCCTGATATATGGGACTGGCACCCTACTCCTTAAGTCACAGGTGCTGCCTAAGGGGGAAGGAATTAGATAATCATGCAATGAAATATGAAATTGCATAATAACTGCTACAAGGGGGCAGTACATGCTGCTCTGGGAGTAAATAATGGAGGATTGGGTGTAGATGTGGGGTCTGCATATTGGTGGAAAAATGTGGATAGGATCTGAAGATGTTATTTTGTCCTTTTCTCTGTAGATAAACGTATCCCCTTCCTGACCCATTGGAGCTGGCCCTTTAAAGGGGAGCATCACCTTAGGCCCCCTAGGTGAGGCTGGGGTGTCATACCCTGGAACACATCTGGCATAGCAGAATAGACTGGGAAGGGTCTGGACTTGATGCCAGATGGATCCCCTGGGGGAAGGGCTTGGTCTTCTGGGAGTGAGAGGATATAGAGGCAGCTGCCAGGCCTGGGAGGAAGTTAGCTTAGATTATCTACAGGAGAAGGCAGAGTCAGCAGGGGGAGCAACTGTGGGAAGTGGGTAGGGTCTGGTCTGCCCAGTGGCCGGCATGAGTCCCAGGCAGACACTCAACAGTGGTGGCTGGAGGGTTAGGAGGCAGCCTTCAGACCCTGCCAAGGGTGTTAGAGCTAGACAGAGCTCTTTGACTTGGGTGTTGGGTGTTGGGCCTATATCTCAGGAAGCAAGGAATCCAGCAGCGCAGACAGGCCTGAACTCTTCCCTTCTCTTTGCTCCCAGGGCCTTTGTACGCCACAATGGAAGCTCAGCGGGCAGTGCTCCCCCATCTGGGAGGCAGAGACAGCTGTTTGCTAGCATCTCTGCAGTTGGTAAAGGGACTGGCTGGGGTCCTGGTGCAGGAAGGGGTGGGGTGGGGAGAGAGGCTGCATGACGAAGGAGGACGAGGAAGACATAGTGGATCCACTGCCATCATCCATCAGTGGTCCCTTCTTCCTTTGCGGCAAAACTCACTCAACGCACCCTTGCTATGTACAAAGCGCTAGGAGAGATGTACATCATTATCTTCAACAGATTTTGGGCCTAACACTCGGGTTAAGACTGCACACAGGCAGAGCATGGTGGCTCATCCTGTAATCCTAGCACTCTGGGAGGCTGAGTCAGGTGGATAGCTTGAGCTCACAAATTTGAGACCAGCCTGAGCAAGAGTAAGACCCATCTCTACTAAAAAATAGAAAAAATTGCTGGACGTTGTGGCAGTGCCTGTAGTCCCAGCTACTCTGGAGGCCGAGGCAGGGGGATCACTTGAGCCCAAGAGTTTGAGGTTGCTGTGAGCTATGACACCACAGCACTCTACCCAGGGTAACTGTCTCAAAAAAAAAAAAAAAAAGATTGCACATAGATAACCACAGAACCAGTTAGCCGAGCCTCAGCATTACTTGTCTGGAAGCTTCCTACTTCCTGCCACAGGGGTTCTAAACTTTCTGGACAGTCCATATTTTCTGAGGAAGTCCTGTATGCCCAGCACTATTTTGGGCCCCATTTCTCTCGGTGCTGTGTCTTGATTCCCCAGCTTAACACTACCACTACCTTGTCTGGCCCTGAGCTCCTAGACCTGCAGGCCCTTTCCCTGACCCATTTCCCTTCCCTTCCTATCCAGAAGCTATTCAGAGGCACCGTCGGAACTTGGCTGAGTGGTTCAGCCGGCTGCCCAGGGAGGAGCGCCAGTTTGGCCCGACCTTTGCCCTAGACACTGTCCATGTTGACCCTGTGATTCGCGAGAGCAACCCTGATGAACTGCTTCGCCCTTCTGCAGAACTGGCTCTGGACCATCAGCCGCCCCTTGCTGGGCTTCCCCCACTGGCCCTGTCTCAGCTCTTTGACCCAGACGCCTGTGGGCGCCGGGTGCAGACAGTGGTGCTCTATGGGAAGGTGGGCACAGGCAAGAGCACTTTGGTACGAAAGATGGTCCTGGATTGGTGTTATGGGCGGCTGCCGGCCTTCGAGCTGCTCATCCCCTTCTCCTGTGAGGACCTGTCGTCCCTGGGCCCTGCTCCAGCTTCCTTGTGCCAACTTGTGGCCCAGCGCTACATGCCCCTGAAGGAGGTTCTGCCCCTGATGGCTGCTGCTGGGTCCCGCATGCTCTTTGTGATCCATGGCTTGGAGCGTCTCAACCTTGACTTCCGGCTGGCAGGCACTGGCCTTTGTAGTGATCCTGAGAAGCCAGAGGCACCAGCTGCCATTATTGTCAACCTGTTGCGCAAATACATGCTGCCCGAGGTGGGTGGCCCCTTGCCCCAGCCTGTCCCCTTGACTTGCCCCTAAGAATTTTTGTGTCCTCAGCCTACATGTTTATTGGGTAGGAGGATAGCCCTGGTTTAATTCAGATCCTGGCCCTTCCACTTCCCAGCTGTATGACCCTGAGCATCTGTTTCTTTCTCTCCTTGAATTGTACCAATCAAATGAGCTTATAATGTTCTTAGCACAGTGCCCTGGATCACAATAGGTGCCCAGTAGTTGCTAGTCCTAATTATCATACTCATCATTATCTTCATCTTTGGACTGTCAGTCTTTAGGAGTAATCAGGACACTTCAATCTTTTTTAACCCTCAAACATGCTTTTTCCCAGGCCAGCATTCTAGTGACCACCCGGCCCTCTGCCATTGGCCGCATACCCAGTAAGTATGTTGGTCGCTACGGTGAGATCTGTGGCTTCTCGGATACCAACCTGCAGAAGCTCTACTTCCAGCTCCGCCTCAACCAGCCGGACTGTGGGCATGCTGCTTGGGGTGCAGGCATCTCAGCCACACCAGCTCAGCGTGACAACCTGGTGCAGATGCTCTCCCGGAACCTGGAGGGGCACCACCAGATTGCTGCTGCCTGCTTCCTGCCCTCCTATTGCTGGCTCGTTTGTGCCACCTTGTACTTTCTGCACGCTCCCACGCCTGCAGGCCAGACCCTTACCAGCATCTATACCAGCTTCCTGCGTCTCAACTTCAGTGGAGAAACACTGGACAGCACTGATACCTCCAATTTGTCCCTGATGGCCTATGCAGCCCGCACCATGGGAAAGTTGGCCTACGAGGGGGTATCTTCCCGCAAGACCTATTTCTCTGAGGAGGATGTCCGTGGCTGCCTGGAGGCTGGCATCAAGACGGAAGAGGAGTTTCAGCTGCTGCATGTTTTTCGCCGGGATGCCCTAAGATTTTTTCTGGCCCCATGTGTGGAGCCAGGGCACCAGGGCACCTTTGTGTTCACTGTGCCTGCCATGCAGGAATACCTGGCTGCCCTCTACATTGTGCTGGGGTTGCGTAAGACCGCCTTGCAGCAGGTGGGCAAGGAGGTGGCCGAGCTTGTGGGCCGTGTGGGGGAGGACGTCAACCTGGTTCTGAGTATCATGGCCAAGCTGCTGCCTCTGCGGGCTCTGCCTCTGCTCTTCAACCTGCTCAAGGTAACAGCTCGGGGCCCTACCCTGTGCCACCACTACTCTGGGTCCCTGTACACCCCTTCTTTTTGAGAGGATACTAGTGCTGCTTGTACGGGTGGGAATCTTTTCCTGGGCTCTGGTTTTAGCTCTGGGCAATTTGGCTTTTAGGGGAAATGGGGCATGAAGAAGGGGAAGAGAAAAGCCATAAGTCTGGGGAAGGTTTGGAGGCTGGGAGGAAAATATGAGGGCGTGGGGACTTTGAAAACAATCCTACATGGATTCCTAAGAATGGTTTCTTTTTTTGCATTTTTCCTCCCAGCCTTTGTTGCTGGGAGGCAGGGGTCACTATAGTCCAGGGTCTGTCCTCTGCTTTGAAGATCCAGAAACTCAATTGTTTCTGTTCTCCCAGAGGTGATTAGGCTCTGATCGTGATGACTCATCCTGACTAAATCACCAGAGACAGATTTATAAAGCAGATGCCATTTTATTCATTTATACCGGGAGGATGAATGGCATTGGTAATTGGCTCAGCACAGTTCATCCTGGCTGTGGGTCCAGTCCAGAAACCAAATTACTGACCTGAGGACAGTGCTATAAGGCAGATTGGCTAAGTTCTTGGGAGATGGAAGGAACCACTCTCTGTTGACATCTGCCAAGGTTGTTCCTTTTGTTTTTCACATCAACCTTGGAAATGAAACACTATTATGATCCCTTTTATAGATGAGAAAATTGAGGCTCAAAGAGACAAAGAACTTTTGTTGTTGTGAATCCTGTGCTTTTTCTGCCAAAATATACTGGTGTGTTAGGGATATTACTGTTAAACTGTGATGCCTTTTTTTTTTTTTTTTTTTTTAAGACAGAGTTTTACTTAGTCACCTTTGGTAGAGTGCTGTGGTGCTGTGGTGTCTTAGCTTACAACAACCTCAAACTCTTGGGTTTAAGTGATTCTCTTGCCTGAGCCTCCTGAGTAGCTGGGACTATAGACACCTGCCACAACGCCTGGCAATTTTTTTAGAGAAGGAGTCTTGCTTTATCTTAAGCTGGTCTCCAACCCATAAGCTCAGGCAATCCACCCACCTCAGCTTCTCAAATGCTGAGATTACAGGTGTGAGCCACTGAGCTGGCCCAAAGCTGTGATGTTTTGCTAGGCAAGACTTATCTTCTCTGGGAATCTTTCAGCCATTGGTCTTGGGGAGGCCGAGTCCTGGTCACTGCTGGCAGGATTTTAACAAACTTTCCTTTTTGTAGGCACTAAAGCCTTAGGGTTAAGAATAGGGATTCAGGGCAGTGCCTGTGGCTCAGCGAGTAGGGCGCTGACCCCATATACTGAGGGCTGCGGGTTCAAACCCGGCCCCGGCCGAACTACATCAAAAATTAGCCGGGTGCTGTGGTAGGCGCCTGTAGTCCCAGCTACTTGGGAGGCTGAGGCAAGAGAATCGCCTAGGCCCAGGAGTTGGAGGTTGCTGTGAGCTGTGACTCCACAGCACTCTACTCAGGGCGATAGAGTGAGACTCTTGTCTCCACAAAAAAAAACCCAAAAACCCTACCCCCCCCAAAAAAAGAATAGGGATTCAGTAACACCAGCAATTTGGGTTCAAATCCAGATTCCGCTACTTACTAGCTGTGTGACCTTGGGCAAGTTACTATACTCTTCATACTCCAAATTCCTTATCTGTTAAATGGGGATAATACTAGAACTTATATCACTGGCCAAGTATGAGTATTAAATGAATTAATTTTCAGAGCCTGGCACATAGTAAGTGCTATTTAATTGCCAAACATATAAAAAGTCTCTGACAGCCCATCCCTCTGGTGCCATCTTCTCAGACAGTGAGGTCATAGCTGCCTTACCCTCTTGAGCAGGGGTCCTCACACTTTTTAAGCAGGGGGCCAGTTCACTGTCCCTCAGACTGTTTGAGGGCCAGGCTATAGTTAAAAAAAAAAAAAAACTGAACAAATTCCTACGCACACTGCACATATCTTATTTTGAAGTAAAAAAACAAAATGGGGGCGGCACCTGTGGCTCAAAGTAGTCGGGCGCCAGCCCCATGTACCAGAGGTGGTGGGTTCAAACCCAGCCCTGGCCAAAAACTGAAAAAAAAAACAAAAAAAAAACCCAAACGGTAACAAATACAAATACAATATTTAAATTGAAAAAAAAAAAAAAAGGCGCCCCCTGCAAAAAAAAAAAGACCTCCTAACTTCAGAAATAAAAGTCCCTCCTTAACCACAAAAAAAAAGCCCTACTAACTGTAAAAAAAAAAAAAATTCCTAACTTGTTCTTACCTCGGTCCTCAGGCAGCAACAGACTCTGCACAGGCAAGCTCCTGACGCGTCAGATCACAAGTCTCACTCTCACCCAAGACTGAGAGGAGGAGTCGAGAGACAGAGAGGAGGGGAGTAGGAGAGTGCGGCACACATTCCACACATGCGCACTGCGGCCTGGATGAGTTGGCTGCTAAGCAGGACAGGCAGCTGCGCAAAAACATCTGGCGGTCTGGATAAATGTCCTCGGTGGCCTGCGGGCTGTAGTTTGAGGACCCCTGCTCCCGAGGATGTTCTTGCTGTGTCTGGATTGATCTAGTCTCCTGATGGGATTTGGAAGCCCAGCCAGTTATTTTAAAAGCCCACCAAAATTGTTAGCACCAGAGACGTGCCCTAGTAGAGGACTGATCCCCTCCATTTTTTTCATGGTCCTAATGACTCAGCTTCACAGGGTGACATTTTCCAGTCTTGTTGGGGAAGGGGCGCTAAAATTTCTATGGCAGGAAGCTCACATATAACAGGGGGGAAAAACCTAGATGGTATACTTATATGAGGTGCCACAAAACAAGGTCATGGTTCATTGCCAGAGGAATGGATCCTTCTTTCCATTGCAGGGATGGGAGAAAATATCACAGATGTTCATTTCTTCATCAAATACTTGAGTGAGTTGGATTCTAAGGAGAAATCAGTTAACAAAACTACAGGTTTTTAGGCCAGGGGTGGTGGCTCATGCCTGTAATTCTAGCACTCTGGGAGGCCAAAGTGGGTGGATTGGTTGAGCTCAGGAGTTTGAGACTAGCCTGGGGAAGAGTGAGACCCTGTCTCTAAAAAAAACCCAGAAAAACTAGCCAGGTGTGGTGGTGCATGCCTGTATACTTGGGAGGCTGAGGCAAGAGGATTGCTCAAGCCCAAGAGTTTGAGGTTGTTGTGAGCTATGATGCCATGGCACTCTACCCAGGGCAATAGAGTGAGACTGTCTCAAAGAAAAAAAACAAAAACACCTTCTATAGGAATTCTGCCCTTTCTGATCTTATAGTCTGAACACACACGTCAGTGTAACTGTAAAATAAAAAATTATGGTAAATGCCTAGAAAGGAAAGTTCCAGATGCTATGAAAGTACATAATGGAGGAACCTAGTTGTGAGAGGTCAGAAAAGCCTCTACATGGAAGGCTTTGTAGTCTGATCCCTGTAGGATTAGCCAAGAGAAGAACTGGGGGGAAATTCTAGGAAGGAGCAGCGCGATGGTGGCTTTGAAGGAGGAGAAAACTTGGCACTGTGAAGATGAGAAAAGCCGAAAGAGCAGGAGCATAGCGAGGGGGACAGGGGGCTTGTGATGAAGGCACTGTGGTTGGCAGGGCCCAGGTCATGCAGGGCCTTGAAGCCCTAGGAGCTACATCAGTTGTAGTTGCCATGATAATGAAGAGGATGTCAAAGATGGTGATGTATTTGTAACGCCTAGTCTGGTCCCAAACTAAATGCATGATATATGCTTATTTCTTTCCATGACCTCCTAGGTTTAAAAATATATGGAATGTTTGGGAAAAAGAAAGAAGTTCCTAATGTCTGGAGTGCACAAGATAATTGTTGAGAGAAGTCAAATTGGGGCTCGATTATAAAAAGTTTCCTATTCCAGGCCAAATGTTTGGAGTTTGCCACATGGGCAGTAGGGAGCCATGGAAGGTATTGCATCAGGGAACAGTGTGATCAAACAAATTGTGCTGTGAGTTGAAGGGGAGATCTTGAGGCTAGAGCAGTGACAGGGACATATGAAGGTTGAACAAGTACACGAGAGGCCGTGGTAACTCTCCCTGCTTCTTTCTCAGGTGGTCCCACGAGTATTTGGGCGTGTGATGGGTAAGAGCCGGGATGCGGTAGCCCAGGCCATGGTGCTGGAGATGTTCCGAGAGGAAGACTACTATAATGACGATGTTCTGGACCAGATGGGAGCCAGTATCCTGGGTGTAGAGGGCCCGCGGCGCCACCCAGATGAGCCCCCTGAGGGTGAAGTCTTTGAGCTCTTTCCCATATTCATGGGGGGGCTTCTATCTGCCCATAACCGAGCAGTGCTGGCTCAGCTCGGCTGCCCTATTAAGAACATGGATGTCCTGGAGAATGCCCAGGCCATCAAGAAGAAGCTGGGCAAGCTGGGCCGGCAGGTGCTGCCTCCCTCGGAGCTCCTTGACTACCTCTTCTTTCACTACGAGTTCCAGAACCAGCGCTTCTCTGCTGAGGTGCTCCGCTCCCTCCACCGGCTGAACCTGGCGGGTGTGCGCATGACACCCCTTAAATGCACAGTGGTGGCAGCTGTCCTGGGCAGTGGAAGGCATACCTTGGAGGAGGTGAACTTGGCCTCCTGCCAGCTGGACCCAGCTGGACTGCGCACGCTCATGCCCGTCTTCTTGCGTGCCCGGAAACTGGGGTGAGGACCTTCCTCATGCCCAGGCATGAAGAGGGGAGAGGGTTGAAGGTGAAGACGTGGGAAGAGAGGGGAAACCAGAGCTACTAAGGAGTGACCAGGGCATGGGATGAATAAGTCTGGTGTGGGTGAAAGTGCCAGGAGTAACGGAAGAAGGGAGGGTGGCTGTGGCTTGCAAGAGACAAGCTGATGAGAAGGGGCACAGTACATGGGTACAGTCTG
Organism: Arctocebus calabarensis; assembly: GCA_963573935.1. Classification (NCBI taxonomy): domain Eukaryota; kingdom Metazoa; phylum Chordata; class Mammalia; order Primates; family Lorisidae; genus Arctocebus; species Arctocebus calabarensis. The sequence continues at coordinate 9,956 of CAUYON010041291.1, read as the reverse complement.
TGCTGAGCTCCTTCCTGCCTTTCTCACCTCCCCTTTGGCCACCTCTGCTCCAGCTTGCAACTCAACAGCCTGGGCCCCGAGGCCTGCAAGGACCTCCGAGATCTGCTATTGCATAAGCAGTGCCAAATTACCACTCTGCGGTGAGTGTCCTGGGAGAGAGGGTGGGGCAGGCTTTGGCCATCCTGGTGGCCAGATAAGGTCAAGGGTGAGCTCCCTACCTTATAGCATATGTGGCACAGGCCTACCCATAGTGTGGTAAGAGGTAGGGGGCAGGCATCATAGGCCCTGTCCTTCCCCCTCCAGATCCATTATAAGCAGCAGGGCAGGGGAAAAGATGCCACCTGTGATAAGTGCTAAGAAAGCCTCTCACCTGGCTAAAATCAGTCTGGGGCAGGCAGGGGTTTGGAGAAGAGGATCAATAATACCTAGGCCAGTGGCCTGGTAATGGTGCCACTGATCCCCTCCTGGGGTTTTCCTGTAGCTCATGGTGCTAGGCACTCAGCAGGTGCTCCGTGAGTGCTGGCTGATGTTCTAGGAACCCAGATGCCCGGCCTTCCAGGTTTCGGGTTGGAGTAAGGAAAGGCAAACAGGGAAGGAGGAAAGAAGGAATTGGGTGGGGAAATAGGGAGGGAGAAGCAGAAGCTGGGGAGAGGGTGGAAAAAAGGCAGAAGGGAAATAATGATGGTGAAGGAAGGAAGAGGACAGGGAGGGAGTCGGAGAAAAGGAGGATGGAAGGAGGGAGAGGAGGGAAGGCGAAGCCAGCTTGCCCACAGTTTTTCTGCACACTCCTATTTCTCCATCTCTACTTGGGCCTGCGTTCTGTATCCAGGCTCCTCTCTGCCCCAGGCTGTGCCACTTTGGCCCAAGTACTAACACCCAGCATAAGGCCTCTGTAAAGGACACTCCTAACATTGGGTTGTCTATGCTTGTAGGCTGTCCAACAACCCACTGACAGCGGCGGGTGTAGCCCTGCTGGTGGAGGGGCTGGCAGGAAATACCTCCCTGACCCACCTGTCCCTGCTGCACACGGGTCTTGGGGACGAGGGCTTGGAGCTGCTGGCTGCCCAGCTGGACCGCAACCAGCAGCTGCAGGAGCTGAATGTGGCCTACAACGGTGCTGGTGACACGGCGGCCTTGGCCCTGGCCAGGGCTGCCCGGGAACATCCTTCCCTGGAACTGCTGCAGTGAGTGCTGTCCCTGGTCCCCTTGCTCCAGCCCTTCAGTCTCCTTCCCTCTCCACTGTGCTCTTCCTACCTTAGGGAGTGCTTCTGGGTCTGGTACCTGTCCTCTATTCCTGGCTTCTGACTGATCCCTACTTCCCAGCCAACTCACCTGTTCTGTGCCTGGCCCTTACTTTGCCCTGATTCCTTCCCGACAACCATGTTTCCCAGGGCCTGCTGTCCCTGGTCCCATTCAATTCTAGTGTCAGTGCCTACCTCTCAATGGCCACCACCCTCCATCTCTGGCTTATTGTAGACACTTGCCCCTTTGTGTGCCACAGCCAGGAGATGAGTTGGGAGGCCTCCTGACTTATGTCCATCTATCTGTGGGCCACCTTCTCAGAGTCCTGATCAGTGGCATCTCCTTTCTCTCTCCTGTTAGCCTCTATTTCAATGAGCTGAGCTCAGAGGGCCGCCAGGTCCTGCGTGACTTGGGGAGCACCACTGAAGGTGGGGCTCGCGTTGTGGCGTCCCTGACAGAGGGGGCAGCAGTGTCTGAGTACTGGTCCGTGATCCTCAGTGAAGTCCAGAGGAACCTCAACAGCTGGGATCGGACCCGGGTCCACCGCCACCTGGAGCTACTGCTGCGGGATCTGGAAGACAGCCGGGGTGCCACCCTTAACCCTTGGCGCAAGGCACAGCTGCTGCGGGTGGAGAGTGAGGTCAGGGCCCTCCTGGAGCAGCTGGGAGGACCTGGAAGCTGAGACAGTGGCAGCAGGCACCTAGCTGTGTGACCACTGGCCATAAACCCTTCCACTCTGTTGACTCCTGGCTTGCATTACACCTTCTAGAAAGATCCCTTTAGACCTAGAGTCAAAGGAATGGGCAGAGCTGTGCCAATACCCTCCTGAAGCATGTTCGACTCGTACCCCAAGTCTGGAAGTCCAGGGTCACAGAGGAAGAATTGATGCTTTGGAGTTGAAGATGGACTATACCTCCCCTCCCTTCAGCTAGAAGGACTAAAGGATGTGGCATTCAGGTGGCCAAATTGCCCTATAGCAATGTTGCCTCTCCCTCCTCTTAAGGAACCTCTGATTGTGCAACCAAGGGTCACACTTCCCATGCTAGGGATGTTGACATCCAGAAGATGTGTTGAGGGTGCTCTCCTGCCCTATACTCACTGGTTGACACTGAAGATGCCCTGAAATTGGTGCTTTCTCCTTGTCCTCCTGCCCCCTTTACCATCACCGTACCAGTGACTTGGTAGCCCCTGGGGGCAGATGCACCTGACTTGTTGCTATTAAATAGCTGTCTTCCACTTACTGCAGCCTTCTTCCTTGTCTGGTGCCTACATTTTGTTTCCAGTGGCTCTTGGGCACTATTTTCAGAGGCAGTGGAGGCTGGAGGGGCCCAGGAACAAGACAGTGGGATGGAGCTTGGCCATGCTGTGCCATGGAACTCTGTCATCCTTTTTGTACTTACCCCCAGGCTTGGAATTGACCAGTAATCTGCTTTCTCTGTGCAGAGGGGCAACTGGGTCAGCATCAGGGTCTCTGGAGAAAGTTGGGGCCCAGGAATGGGGGGAAGAGGACCCTGTGCACTTGCCCAGAGGATAAGACTCTCATTCCTGTTAACCATTACCCCATTGCTTCCATGGCATTGTCTTCAAGGAGGCGGAACTTGGGAGGGATAGGTGAGTTGGGATGGACCTTGTCCCTCCTCTGAGCACTGGGTGACTGAGCCAGCTATGGAGGCAGCTGCAGGTAGGCCAGGAAAAATCCTCTGGAGAGGGCTTTGGGGGAGTTGGGACAAATTGGACAGTGAAGCTTTGGGACCAGGACGCGTTTGATGTTGGGATTTGAAGGCCTGAGGCAAATAGAAGTTAGGGGAAAAGAAGTGAGTTCTCGTGTCTATCTTTCTGAGCCACACCACACCCTGTACAGATATGCTCAGATTTATGTGCCTAAGACTTAGGAGCAGGGAGGGGAGGACACAATGTTCCTGAGTGTATCTCAGTGAGAAGAGAAGACTCCTTTAGAGCAGAATGAGGGGGCAAGGCCTGAGTTTGGGGGTTCCCCTAAATCCTTGGAAAACTGGAGAGGAATTTGGGAGGGGAGAATGTGCCCCTTTTCTCACCTACTTCTTTGCCCAGGAGGTCTTCAGGACACAGCCTTGTTGTCTCCGTAAGTGCTGTCAGGGTTGGGGCAAGGAGGGGAAGGAATCGGAGACGGGGAAGCTCCCCACTGCGTTTGTACCCAAAGTAGAGCCTGGGACCCAAGTCCAGCCGCCAGCATCCACTTGCTTCTGTCTCCTTGCAGCAAGTTTAAGTTTAACCCAAAGCTGGGCATTGACAATCCTGTCCTCTCCTTGGCGGAAGACCACAACCCCTCTGGTAACCCCCTTCCCCTGGCAACCATTCCCTTTCCCTAGAGACCGCTCCACACGGCCTCCCATCTCCATGGTAACCACTCACTAGGTCTCCTCTGATGACAGTCTCGGTTGGAAGTGACTACACGGAGATGGGGGTGGGTGTTTCCTTCTGACAGCACTCACCCTGCCACCCAGTGTCCTGTCAGAACACAGAGGCTGCCAGTCACGCGGTGGACCTGTGCTGGTCCTTCTCCCCCTCTTCTGCTTACCCCCCACCCTCAGATCCCCGGAGCTGGGAGCGGCTGCGGTTCTGTCTACTGAGCAAAGAGGAGAGCAGGAGTTTTGGCTTCCACCTGCAGCAGCGGCGTGGTGGGGCTGGGCACGTGGTGTGCAGGGTGGAGCCTGGCACCTCTGCCCAGCGCCAGGGTCTCCAGGAAGGAGACAGGATCCTAGGGGTCAACAGCGATGTTGTGGAGCACGAAGACTATGTGGCAGTAAAGTTGGGCTGGAACTCAGTGTGGGACGGGAGAGCTCCAAGGCACCGTGGGGGGGAGAAGTGGGCCGGGTACTTCTCTGGGCACTATGGTTGCAGGGTGTAAGCCTTGCTCCCCTCACATTGAGGAATGCCTAGATCTAAAGGGTTGGAGGAGGCACCTAGAGAGCTGCTTCCATACCAAAAACCAGGGCGGGGAGGGTGGGGTTCTGGAGGTTGGCAAGAGGAACCGCCCAAGCCTCTCCCCTGTGTGTACAGGTGGTACGCCGCATCCGGGCCAGTGGTCCTCGGGTGTTGCTGACTGTCTTGGCGCGGCATGTGTACGATGTGGCCCGTGCTCAGCAGGCGGACAGTGCCCACCTCTGCCCTACCCTCGGCCCGGGTGTCCGGCCTCGGCTGTGCCACATAGTGAAAGATGAGGGTGGCTTTGGCTTCAGTGTCACCCATGGTGAGCTTAGGGGGTAGCAGGGGTGGTGAGGAGGGATATCTCAGTTCCTGTTCCAGGTAGGCAGCAGGCCTGAACTTGCATTTTCTTTTTCCTTCCAGGCTATCAGGGTCATTTCTGGTTGGTGCTAAGTACTGGAGGAGCAGCTGAGCGGGCAGGGGTGCCCCCAGGGGCCCGACTGCTGGAAATGAATGGTGTCAGTGTGGAGAAGTTCACTTATAACCAACTCACCAGGAAGGTATAGCGGCCTGTTTCCTGTGCATACCTGCCCCCAGTCTGGGCCTGGGGCTCCCCCTCAGGAAGCAGACTTTCTCCCCAGTCCCTACTCTCCTGATCTGATCTCCTCTACCACCATCCTCCCCTCTATGGCTCCTGCCAGGCCCCTGCTTAGTGCCTCATTCTCCTGCCTAGGGGAGGAGGGGCTGTCTCTTCCTTCCCTATCCAGGTGGTTGATGTCAATGCCCTGCTGGGTCCCCACAGCTTTGGCAGAGTGGAGAGCAGGTGACTTTGCTGGTGGCAGGGCCAGAGGTGGAGGAACAGTGTCACCAGCTGGGAGTGCCCCTGGCTGCACCCCTGGCAGAGGGCTGGGCACTGCCCACCAAACCCCGCTGTCTGCACCTAGAGAAAGGACCTCAGGGCTTTGGGTTCCTGCTGCGGGAGGAGAAGGGCCTTGACGGTCGCCCTGGTAAGTGGGAGCCTGTGGAGGGCAGAGAAGGTGGGCCTTGGGGTGGGCACACAGAGTACACACACCTCTCAGTGCACACAAGAGGTATCCCTGTCTGAGGCTGCCTCTTCTGGTGGCCCCAGGGTCAGGTGCCTGGTGTGCACACAGGGGCTTGGGACAACACCCAGGTAAGTCCAAGAGGATGTCTATGTCCCAGGACAGTTCATGCGGGAGGTGGACCCAGGACAGCCAGCCGAGAAGGCCGGGATGCAGGCTGGGGACCGGCTGGTGGCTGTGGCCGGGGAAAGCGTGGAGGGGCTGGGCCATGAGGAGACAGTGTCCAGGATCCGCGCACAGGGCTCCCGTGTCTCCCTCACTGTTGTCGACCCTGCGGCTGACCGCTTCTTCACTATGGTGTGCCCTGTGGGTCAGGAGCTGGGATTGGGCAGGGGCGAGCAGGGCTCAGCAAAGACAGGTTTGCTCTTCCTGCTTCCACTTAGGTTCGCCTGTCCCCACTCCTCTTCTTGAAGAGCACAGAGGTTCCTGCCTCTTCCCAAGACACCTGCTCGGCCTCTCTGGTTGAGACTGGGGACCCACCAATTGCAGAAACAGCTGAGCCTCCTGGCCCTCTGGGCTCCCACAAGTGCACCCTATATCCTGGGCCTGGTGGTGGCTATGGCTTCCGCCTCAGCTGTGTGGCCAGTGGGCCTCGTCTCTTTGTCTCCCAGGTGAGTGCTACCCCATAGTCCTCGGGTCCTTTCCATCACTTGTCTTCCGATCAGTCTTCCTCTGCATCCCTCCAGAGCCTTAGAGTGTGCCCAGCAAACGTTCCCATGGTGTTTCATGTTCTGCACCCCACCTCATACCACCAGGTGACTCCAGGTGGCTCAGCTGCCCAGGCAGGGCTGCAAATGGGAGATGTGATTCTGGAGGTGAATGGGTATCCTGTGGGTGGAGAGAATGACCTGGAAAGGCTTCAGCAGCTGGCAGAGGCTGAGCCACCCCTCTGCCTGAAGCTAGCAGCCAGATCTCAGCAGGACCGGGAAGCATGGATGCCCCCAGAGTCTGCAGAGGTGAGGGAGAAGAAACACACACCACCATGAGCTGCCAGAGAAGGCAAAGAGGGGCCAGAAAGTAGGCAGGGTGGGCGGGAGAGTATAGTGTGGGCTGTGCAGGTTGGGACATGGTAAGTGGGGACAGAAGGACTTGGGGAACAAGCCCCGTAATGGCAGGGAGAAGGAGCTCTTCTGGTCCTGGAATGACCTTGTCCCTTATGTCTCTGTATAGGACTGGGTTCCAGCCTCAGATCTGCTGTAAAGCGACCCTGCTTGCTACAGATCTACCCAGGGCCTTCCTGTCATCACTCACCAGCCTGAGATGGCAGGAGCACGATGTCCTCTCTGAGCCAGAGGCTTAGAGCCCGAGGACTCAAATGCCACTTATCACAGGGTTTTCAGGGGCTCCCTCCCTTCCCACAGACCTGCCTCTGAAGTTGTGAAGAGGGTGTGCTCAGAGGTCTAAGAAAGGCCCATGAGGGAGCCTGGGGCCCCAGCGGATGTCACCTGGGAGCTTTGGAGAGCTGTGCCCCAAGGTAAAGTTGACAGCTGCGGGGCTGGGTAGGATTGAAGCCATCTGGCTCTTGCCCTGTGTATGACTCCAGGATCCTTAAATGTAATGCAAGAATTTGGAGACCAGCTACACCTTCCCTCTGTGGGCACCTTAGAATTGGGACAAGGAGGGGCCTGGTTCTTGTTGCATTTGTTACAGAAATGACCATCCACCATAAATGTGACTGCCTGTGTTTGTGTTGGTGGGGGTGAGGGGCAGCGGTCTGAAGGAGGCACAAGATTTCTTACCTCACACTACATAAGAATCATAGTAATAGGGCCCCGGCTCAATGGATAGGACCCAGTTTCTGTAGAAGGGTTGAGACTTGGTTAATTTCTCTCCTGGCCTCAGTCTCCTAGATAATGGGTCAGTCCTGAACTGAGATGTCTCCATGAGAGCCACTCCTCTCTGCCGAAAGGCCAAAGCCCACAGCTCTGTTGAGTTCTTTTTTTGTTTGTTTGTTTTTAGTTTTTGGCCGGGGCTGGGTTTGAACCCACCACCTCTGGTAATGGGGCCGGCGCCCTACTCCTCGAGCCACAGGTGCCGCTCACTATTGAGTTCTTTGTCAAGAAGCTTTATTGCTGCAGGCTCTGAGGACCCAGAGAGAAAAGCTGGCAGCCTCAAAGATCCAGGGGGTTGAGTGCGAACTGGTGCAGCTGCTCCTTGTGCCTAGCGTGGAGCCTCAGTGCAGCCCCATCGCACTGAGGTTTGATGGCTCTCAGTTTAGCCATGAGCTGGTCCAGGCTGTTCTGCAGATGCCGAAATTTCAACCCCCAGGAAGAGAGACAGCAGGAGTGAGGGGTGCCCCAAGTTAGTTTGTAAGGTTTCCTTACCAGTATTTTCTTAAAATTCTTATTCTGAGCTGGTGGGCATGGTTGTGTTACAGAGCACATGGCATGGCATGCATTCTCACCTCCACCCTCCAGCCCCTGCCCACCAGGGCACACCATGCTAAAGAAGCATCTCTTAGAGGCATTTCTCCTCCTGCTCCCTGGGCTGTGGTGCAGAGGAGTGCTGGGCACTGGAGTGGCTGGGCTCCCCAGGGTGAGGCTTACATGTAAGATTTCCTCATACTCGGCCTCCATGTCTGCCGCCTGGGCCCGGAGCTGAGCCAGGGTCCAGTCACGTTCTCCAATGGCTCGCTCAGCCTCTTCCCGTGCAGCCTCAGCCTCCTGCTGGCATGTCTCTGGCATCAGGGCAGAAGGATGAAAGAGAACAGAATAGTGACCTACCCTTGAACAGCATCTCCAAAGGCATCTAAAAAGGGGATCTTGAGTGGGACCATTCCAGCCTCCTTCAGGGTCATCAGTTTTCCCATAGTCCCTATTAAAGCTCCATTGAGGTACAGTAGAAAGTGGTGGGTTCGGACCAGAGATGAGTCCAAAGTCTGTCACTTGCTACCTAGGTACCTTGGGCAAATCTCTCTCTGAGCCTTGCTGTCTTCATTTTTTTTTTGAGACAGAGTCTCAGTCTGTCACCCTGGGTGACATGGTGTCATCATAGCTCACAGCAACCTCCTCAAACTCTTGGGTTTGAGCAATCCTCTTGCCTAAGCCTCCTGAGTATCTGGGAATACAGGCATGTGCCACTATGCCTGGCTAATTTTTCTGTTTTTCTTTTTTTTAGTTAATTAATTTTAGAGACAGAGTCTTACTTTATCGCCCTCGGTAGAGTGCCATGGCGTCACAGCTTACAGCAACCTCCGACTCCTAGGCTTAGGTGATTCTCTTGCCTAAGCCTCCCGAGTAGCTGGGACTACAGGTGCCCGCCACAACGCCTGGCTATTTTTTTTTGTTGCAGTTTGGCCAGGGCTGGGTTCGAATCCACCACCTTTGGTATATGGGGCCAGCACCCTACTCACTGAGCCACAGGCACCGCCCGGGGGTCTCACTCTTGCTCAGGCTAGTTTCAAACTCCTGAGCTCACACAATCCCCCTGCCTTGGCCTCCCAGGATGCTAGGATTGTGGGAATGAGCCAACCACCCAGCACTGTCTTCTTCTTTAGAGAATGATACATACTACATAGGCTTGCTGTGCCTTTAAATGTGATACTGGATGGCAGAGCACCTAATATACAGGAGATGCCCAGTAAATATTGATTGGCTTTGAATTTGAGATAAGACAAAGCTTAGGAAAGGAACCCATGGTCTTCTGTAGGTAAACTGTAGATATTTTGAGAAAAGAAAATTGGAGGCTGAATTGTGAAAGATTTTATGTGTCACACTAAGATATTGTGATATTACTCTGCGAGCAAGGGGGAAGAGAAGCAAAGACTTCCTGTTTTTGATATTTTTCACTTTTTATTTGGCAAACAGTTACTTAGGACATACTAGGTGCTAGGATCTGAAGATGTGGAAGTAAATAAGTCTAACATTTTCCCTTCTTTTCATTATAAAAAATCAACTAAACTAAGAGAAAATATGCTTATGAGAAGACACGGGCATGGTGAAAAGTTAGGGCTTGATTTGGAGGGACCAAAGACAAGAGGAAATGGGGTGAGAGACCTACCTCTTCTTTCCTCATAACTTAGAGCTTCTTGCCATTCTGAACCCTCTGCTCTGGTCCTCAGTGGGGAGCCCATGGGGAAAATGGTCCCACAGCCCAGATTGTAGCATGTAGAGAAGGGCCTTCCAAGCCTATCCCATCACCCCTTCATATGCTAGCTTTTTTTTTTTTTTTTTTTTTTCCGAGACAGAGTCTTATTATGTCGCCCTTGGTAGAGTGCTGTGGCGTCACAGCTCACAGCAACTTTATTTATTTATTTATTTTTTCTTTTTTGTAGAGACAGAGTCTCACTTTATCGCCCTGGGTAGAGTGCCGTGGCGTCACACTGCTCACAGCAACCTCCAGCTCCTGGGCTTAAGCGATTCTCTTGCCTCAGCCTCCTGAGTAGCTGGGACTACAGGCGCCCGCCACAGCACTCGGCTATTTTTTTGTTTTGCAGTTCGGCCGAGGCCGGGCTTGAACCTGCCACCTTCGGTATATGGGGCCGGCGCCCTACTCGCTGAGCCACAGGAGCCGCCCTATTTTGGTTTCATTTTTGAAACTTAGTTTAATAGGACATAAAATTCTTGGCTGGCAGTTATTCTGAAAGGAGACTAAAGATAGGACCTCATTCCTTTCTGGCTTATAAGATTTGTCTTGAGAAGAGTCTGCTATTAGTCTGGTGGGTTTTCTTTTGTAAGTTATTTGACCTTTTTGCCTCATAGCTGGTAA